>JAHWFO010044290.1:1295640-1315790 GCA_023313115.1 Rhysida immarginata | reverse complement strand
TTTTTTTTATCGATATGATCAGAAATGAAAGGCTGAATTCCAGAATCTGCTTTCTCTAAAATCTCTAAGGTTAGCTCATTTTTGGTAACCTTATATCGCTCTCCACATAGTGCAATAAAAATTCTTTACAAAACAAATTATATTCCAGAACGAATTTTCTTTCAGAAACAGATTTCGTAACTTTTTCTAATTATCTGAACAATGAGTTTAAGTGGGGAAGGCAAGTTTTAGAAATTAGCTCTTCATGAAGAGTAAAGAATCAAGAAAAAGAAATATTTAAATCAGATATTGCTATAACATAAAAAATTTCGCGTTTCTAGCAGTCAAAAAAATTATATCAATTTTTCTGTTATTGTCTCACTTTTGGTTAATTTCCTGATCCTTGCTTTCTGTGATCCTGCTCGTAGCTTGCTGAATTCTTCTCTAAAATGTAGCTAATGGGAATCCTACTTTATATGGTTCAAAACGGAAAACCTTTTACCGGAAAGTTAATTACAATTATTTGTTCAGCATTCATCGTTGAATATAATTGAATTTAATCACTGAAGCATTTCAGAGAACCTGTTATTTTATCTCGCAATAAAAGAAAAGACATTTTTCCCAGTTTAAAAAACATGTTTTAATTGTAATTGTATTGTTTTTTTATTCAGGAAAACTTCATTAGGAAACGACTGCAATATATATAGATGGATGCAATGTATTTTATTAATAATATTTAAATAAATAAATGAATAATTTTAATAGCCTTCCATATTTTAACATAAATGAAATAGTCTATTATGAAATGGAGAGTTCTCTGTACTGTCCTTATTGATGAAGTTGATGAAGGCCTTGCAGTACTTATTGGGAAAGAAAATACAGAGCTCCGACCGGTTTCGTATTTTATTCCTCTTTTTATCAAGGAAACATATGAAGAGGCACGCAAGATGCCTTTCTTATATAAGGTGTTCTCGAATAACGTGTTCAAACTTGGGGGGTGGGGGTGATAGAGGGATCAAATCTAAGCAACATTTCCCTCTTTCATTTTTTTCTTTGGAGCATTGTTTTTGAGGTAAAAAATGTTGAAATCCTACCTGCAGAAAACAGTTGTTTGGATAGATACTATTCGGGTCTCAAGAGAAGACCTCTGATTTGCACAATTCCACCACTACACGACAGAAACATTTGGATGAGTTCTTTTGTGAAAAGGTTAGACAGATATTCTACGACTATCATACAATAAACGCGTACGTCAGTCCATGCGGCGACGTTCTGAAGCATGCATTCATGCCAGAGGGAGTCAATTTGATCACTTTTTGTAAAACATTTGCATGTTTCATAAAAAACAAGTCACATTACTGTGATGTATGCAATGAATTTTTGTTCTTTTTATTACATGATTGACCATGATTTTGACGTCTTCCAGAAGCACGGGTTGAGTAGCATATTATGTCTACGCAAGGTCCAATATTTTTTATCTCAAAAACAATACCTCAGAGAAAAAAATGAAAAAGGGAAATGTTGCTTAGATTTGATCCCTCAAGTTTGTACACGTCATTCGAGAACACCCTATATACAAACCAGCAGAGGCACCCGGCGTTGCCCGGGATAATTCCAGTTGCAGGTATATAGAAAAATCCCAAGAAGTTAAATAACTCAAATTGGTTTTCAGTAATTCTACAATTTCCTTGTGTAGATGAAGCTCCCGTTTTTCATATGTTTAAGATGCCGGGAATAACTTTTTTCTTCTCTGACCAATACTCATTCATTACTTTGGTGGCATTTCGATAGATATGAATTAACATGTGTCCTTCGAATGATTATTATAAAGTATAATACAGTATGCTTGTTGATTTGAAGAGTCGAGTTGATCTATGCTTTGTTATCGGATATGTCGTCACTGTCGCCCGAGCAAAGAAACTGCTTCCTCTATCGCCTTTCTATTAATTCTTAATAGTCTGCTAACTCTCCATTATCTTCAGTTACTGCTCAAACCATTATTAAAGAGCACAGAGCACAATACATTGTGCTTGTTGATTTGAAGAGTCGAGTTGATGTATGATTTGTTATCGGTGATGTCGTAAACTGTCGCCCGAGACCGACGTCGTCCTTATAGGCCATACCCAACCCACTGGAAGAGGCAGAGGAAGGTACCGTCGCATCTGAAAGGTTCTTCACTGTTCAAGTTCTCCAAACTCATAAATCGTCTAAATATTTGTTAGGGAGCTCAAGGGAGTCACGTATATCTCTTTGCCTCCTCGAGAGAGACTGCACTATCTATATAATTCTATTTTGCTCTTTTCCTACTCATTGTTAATTAATACCGTAAATATTGTATTTAGCGCCGGAGCTGAAATACCCGCCCGCCTGCATTAAGCGCCTGGGGGGGGGGGTCTACCAAATTTTTATAAATAAGCGCCGCCTGGATGCTTATTTCAGTTTATTTCATGGATTTGTCCTCTCTTGCGAGAATTTTTGCTCTCCAACTATCGCTGCTAAACCGGAAATTAGATACCAGAATGACTGTTTTCTAATTTCTTGCTTTTTAACTTTGGATCCAGTCAAGCAATATCGTTGATGAAAATCGAAATCTTCAGTTTAGCATCAATTTTAAATTCGCAGCGGTAAAGTGTTGAAACCAATTCTACAAAGGCTATAGCCAAACCGTTTAGCTTTGTAAACAAAATACCGAGGAGTCAGATACTGTGGATGGACATCAAATTAAAGAGAACTGGGAAACCACTAATCCACAAAACGAAACTTTATTGCGATGGATACGTATTTCAGCAGCCACGCTGCCTTCTTCAGCATCCGATGGAAGCTTTAGATCAGAGAAACAACGTTTCACTGATGGCAAGTGACAATCGACAATCGAACAGTGAAGTGTACATTTGTTAGGATGGGACGAAAGCAGCTCTTTCACAAAGCTCATCTAACCAGAATAAACTCCAAATGAAATACACTGAGGTGGTCAAGAAGCCTAACCAACCCAAGCGGTCTTCCATATTATACAAAAAAGAAAATAAGATTGACGATTGTCAGAAACAAAATACAAACGAAATAAAAAATACAAGGAGAAAGAAGATTATCACATCTTCCAGTAGTCCGGGAAAGAGACGTGGCTAATATCTTCAAAATTGACATCAAGAACGTGTCTCGGTTTACGATACTTCGTATGCCAGTTCATATTCAATAAGTTCTTCAGTATCCCATTCACAAGTTTATTGTCGTGAGTGCTTTACAGGTCTTATATAGGTACGTTAAACCAATCACATAAATTAAATTAAACAAATCACATAATTTATCCAATATATACAAAGAAAAAAACACAGTGTAATGATATAAATGCTTGAAACTTGAACACTAGGGGGATCCAATCGGTATATTGCTGAAAGTTGGTTGTTGGTCATTGGTCATCTGTTGAAATGGCGTTATTGTTTGTTGATGGGTCTTGAACTTGCACAGTTTAGCAACAGTCTTTAGTTGGGATATGTCCAGTGGTCCTTTATCACTGTTCAGTAGTCTGTTTGGCTCTTCTCTGGTGATCTCATAGCTCTCGAGGAAATTCAGCAGCTGTGGGTCTCTCCTACTGTGGATAATCTTCAGGTCGTCTAGTCGGTAGTCATGTCCTTGGTCCAAAATATGGTCCGCAAATCTGGAGATGCCGTAGTTTCCGTTCCTGATGTAGGAGAGGTGCTCCTTGATTCTTGTGCAGGCTGCTCTACGGGATTACCCATAGTAAACCGCTTCACATTTCGAGCATGTTAAACGCATTCGGGAATGGAAAACACAGCAAGATACTTTAGAAAAGATGAAGGAGAAAGGCGAGAATTTTGCAAAGGTTTTATTTATAATTGAAACAATATTTGTATTTTTATTTTTATTTTAAAATTATATAAATTGTGTTGTGTGATTCATTTTATTAAGTAACTCCTCTCTTGTTTGGAAAATTTAATAATTTTAAATAATAGCTTCCGTCACAGCTGTGCAGAATTTTATAAGCGCCGGACCTGTGATACCGGCCCGCTTGCATTAAGCGCCTGGGGGTCCGCAGAATTTTTGCAAATAAGAGCCCGGGCGCTTCATACAGTATTTACGGTAATTCTTGAAAACGAATATTCTATCGTTATTTTGGACATTTCCGAAAACTAAATATTTATCAAATATATATCCAGCAACTGCTATCATTTATTTTCAAGATAACTAATGGTTATCTATATGTTCCTAATCCACTAATAATACAGTTTTAGTACGATTTTCTCCGTTATCCCACCAGATCTGCCTTCCAAATAAGATGCCCATTCGCCAAACGGAACTACCAAAGCAAGTGCATCTTCCATGCAGGAATAAAATGATGGGCTATCTTGCCTGAGAATTTAAGGCAGGCCCCAAACCCAGTATTCTTTAAAAGAAATATAAAATTATTCCTTAAATCAATTAACCCCAAATCCCCCTAACTTAACTAACATATTATTATATATTCCATTCTAACTCAAATACTAAACATTTATTTACATAATAAAATCTATTAAATATTAATTTATATTAAAAATACAGATAATTTATTGTATTTTCGCAAATCAAATTGTATCTTTCAATTTTAACTATTGAATTATTATTAAACAACTATTTTATTTATGTTTTACCCTCCGGAGACCACACATGTCGGCCTAAAGGCCATACCTGCTCTGGATAGAGTTATTGTAATAGCTTTTTAACAAATAAATGAATAATTAAATAATTAAATAAATTATTGCATCATCTTGAAAATATTGTTTTATCATCACCACATAGGTTTTCATGGGAACAATATTTCCCCGGCATTGATGTGGAAAAATAGGGCAACAAATAACTTCGACGAAATAGCTCTCTTCTTGGGTGGCTGTGGATGTACATGATCATTTGTGTTTGCGTGCTCTCCAATCCCAACAATCTGTATGGGGTTATTCACTACTTGGTAAACTGTTGTTGTAATTGCAACTCTACTCTCGATACCTTGAAGCAAAACTTGGGTATTCATCACTTTGTGTGATCTAGCAGTCGACGTTTCTTCTGTTAACACGCTCACCCTTTGCTCAGTTGCAGCAGTGTGCTGGCAAAGCGATACAGCACGGAGCGAAAGGACGGCTTCCTCTGACGCTTTTCAACTCTTTCTCATTAGTGCTCATTTTTAAGAATTATCAAGAAAATGTTAAATTCTAAGAACTATCAATTCTAAGTAAAGCCCGAACAACAAGATTTCTATGCATTGTTACAAATTGAACCTTATTTACTCGTAAAAGCACAAACTTTGCCTTGCATTGTTGGTCATTAGATATATATTGTTGGTCAATGCATATGTTGGTGAATTGCGTGTTGATACCATTGTTGATACCTATTGTTAAAGAAACTTTGCCTTGCATTGTTGGTCATGAGATACCTCTTATTAATATGCCCTGCCATCATTATGAATATCGGTTTATTCATAAGGAATTGATGACATTATAATATTGGGGAGGACTTAAGATTTACTAGGAATTTGGAAATGGATTTGGCAAAGCCTTAGGCAGAGGCAGGGATGTAGTTGACGAAAGACGGATGGGCATGTAGTTGGTTTGGTTCCGTAACTTTCACACAGACATTCATTTCCACTCCACTGTTTACAATCTTATACGTTCCAGAAAACGTCCCTTATGCCGTCCCCCCTTCCCTGCTACAACTAGTAAATGGGTATCTATTCTTTTCCTCAGCCCTCATTGCTACCACCTTTCCAAGTTCTTCGCTTACTTCAACCTACGTGTTTCCTTTCGTACACCCCCCCCCCCCAATCTTGCAAACGCTCTTTTAATTCACCTTTACCTCGTTCCCTGGACATATGCTCCCGATCCGGAGTCTACCAAATCGACTGTAGCCAGTGCGGTAGTCACTACATTGGTTAAGAGCTCTGGCAATTTCGCAGTCAGATACAAAGAGCACATCGCTTCTTACGTAAAGAAAGATAAGAAGTCACAATATGCCATCCACCCTCTGGACAATAGACATAAACCCTCCAACCGTAACAACATTCTGTACGTTATTCACCGATCCAATGGCCCCTTCAAGACAGCAGTTTTAGACGTAATAGAATTATTCAAAGCCAGACGTGATTCACCCGATGAGCTCATCAATTCTCAAACAATTTTCGACGTGCATTCCATGCTATCGCCCATTTTCGACTTGATTTAACCGTTCTTTCTTTTATTGTTGCATTTATGTTAGTGCTATTTTATTGTTATTTAGTAATTCCTACGACAATCGACAATTGAATAGCGCATGGAAAAACGAAACGAGCGGTCCGGAAGCACTGATTTCACTATCATACTTGTCCAGGAAGTAACCAGGAGAAGTACACTGAACTAGCTGAGGAGCCAGATGAAAGCTAGTTAAGTCATCCAGAGAATAAGAAGGAGTCCTTTCCTATCATGACGATAAAGCTGATTGTTGATTGACGAGGGACACAGAATAGCTAGGAGATCCAGTAGACTGGAAAGATGGCCTTTTGGATGTCGTCGAAGTTGACGTCCAGGAGCTGACGAGGCCTGAGGAAACTTCTAAAACTTAGCGGATGATCTAGAATATCTGCAACCAGAGAATTGGGATGGTCCTTAATCTTCGGAAGCAGCTTCTTTAGCGACTCCTGGACGTGGTTACCAATGGGAGGTATGTCGAAATCGTCAGCAATGGAAGTATGGGTAGCAACTCTCCTGTCAAGTTAGGCAGTGATCCTCAGAGTAATGTTTTGGAAGGTTTGGAGGTCCTTCCATCTGGACTTGCATATTGTAACCTAGGCAGGCGTACCGTAAAGTAGAATGGTTTGGATTGCCATTTTATAAAGCAAAAGTTTGCTATCCACTCCATGGGCGCTACTACGCCCCAGAAGAGCAACTAGACTGAATTTTGGCTTCTTAACCTTATTGATCGCATAGGAGACGTGATAATCCCAATTTAGCTTGGCATCTATAACCACTCCGAGGTATTTGTAATTTTTCACCCATTCGAGCTCTTTATTAAAAAGGAAAAAAGGACTCGGAGTTTTCGAAGTTTCTTCATAATGAACATAGCCTTGCATTTGTCAGCGTTTAGATTGAGTCTTCACTTAGCAAACTATTTCTCGCACTGATGTAAAGCAGTTTGTAACAGAGATATGATGTGATCGGGTTTGCAGGCAGTAGTCATGATGGACGCGTCGTCAGCGAACAGATATAGCTTGCACTTAGTAAAAGTTCGGAAGTCATGGATGAAAAAGCTGAATCGTGCAAGGCCCAAAACAGAGCTTTGGGGAACACCAGCATTGAAGTCACAAGGGTTAGACATGGAGCAGCCAAACTTGACACGAAATATCGTGTTCGACAGAAAGGAACTAATCAAAGCAATCAAATCGTGCAGAAAACCACAAGTAATCACCTTGTATATAAGGCCGTTATGCCAAACCTGATCAAAGACTTTCCGGATATCCAAGAAGACAAGACCACCGTACCTAGCACAATTAAGAGGAGTGTTTAAATCTGCCACAAGCTCCAGATCTGAAGTTGGCAGGAGTGTCCTGGGCGAAAGCCGAATTGCTCCTCACGAACAAGATTGTCGACCACTTAAATATCTTTAGATTGACGCGTTCAAAGAACTTTTGGCAGCGTAGGTAGCAAGCTTATGGGCCTTTAGTTGAATTGAATTTTTAAAATAAATTTGTAACAAAATATTTAACAAGCCGGCTTGATGGCCAAGAGCGTTAAGGCGCCTAATTGCATTGGTTCGCTCCTTCCTGACAAATAGGACCTTTCATGTTAAGGTTGGTGACTCCTAGTTTAGTCCTTGCGATCTAATGCTGGTGTTCCCCAAGGCTCTGTCCTTGGGCCAGCCTTTTTTCAATTTCTTTATTCACGACTTTCTTAAGTTTGCTAAATGCAATCTTTACTTGTTTGCTGACGACGGGTCCATCAGAACTATTCTCGCCCACGTCATCAGTCGTCTACAAAAAGCTTTTCACCAGTGTGAGAGTTGGTTCTCGAAATGGCGCTTAAAGCTGAATGTTAACAGGTGAAAAGCCATGTTCATCACACGCAAACGCAAAAATTCTCAAAGGCCCTCTTCCTTTATGGTAGGATGCTTGACTGGGTTAAAAGTTATAAGTACCTCGGAGTCCAAACTCAACTGGAACGACCATGTCCAATATGCGCTTAACAAGGCTAAGAAAGCGAAATTTAGTCTGATTGCACTTCTAGGGCAAAACAGCACTCTTGGAGTGAACAGCAAACTATTGTTATACAAGGTACTGTTTCGCGCTATTCTACTTCACGGTATGTGTGCTTGGGATTCCATCTGCAAGTCGAGGTGGAGGGATCTTCAGATCTTCCAAAATGTTACCCTCCGGTCCATTGCCCAACTTGGGAGAAGAGTTCCAACACCCTCTCCTTTTATGAGGATCCTGGGATGACCCATATTGGTTCTTATGTCCAAACACTTCTCAGGAAGATGCTGCCCAAGATGAAAAATCATGAAAATACCCTGGTTGCTGGTATTCTGGAACATTCCTTCTTTATTAGAGGTCTCCTGTTTCGAAGACCCCATCATATCCTGGATGTAATTTTTGACTTCCCCAACTACGGGATCTCCTAGATCCTAGTTTTTTGGGTTTGTCAATCTGCAATCTGATTCTCGTCCCAGCCATGAAGGGACTTTTCTCTGGATGACTTATGAGGTTCATCAGGCTTTCCCATTTCAGTGTACCTCATTTGGTTTACTTTTTGGGCGAGCGTGTAAAGTGAGCTAGGCTCCTGGACCACTCGTGCTACTTTTTAAACTACACTGATCGATTATCGATTGTTGTGCCTCTTCATATGCATCCTTGATAAAGCCAGAAATAAATAGCGAATAAATCTATGCGTTTTCTTTCCTAATATGTACTGAAAGGCCTCCATCAACATCTTCAATAAATATATATTGTATATATGCTTATATAATAATTTAATAATAATATAAGGGTCGTACAAATGAAAACGAAAATTTGTGTGGGAAAAAAAGACGACGTGTAGGATCGTAAGTTTTTGTTTTCAACAATTACGAAACCCCACGTGCAAATTGCTCAATAGATTACAAGTGTTGTATCACGTCAGAAAGAACGATAACTCGAGCTTCGAAGCTCTGCGAGTGATCGCTTCGTCGAAACAACAAAATGGAGTCAACGAAACAGAAACAGAGAGCAGTAATCCGTTTTTTGACATGCGAAGGAGTTTCAGTTTCTAAAATTCATTGTCGTATGCAGAACGTTTATGGAAATGACTGCCTAACGTTCACTCGTGTTTGGGCATGGAGGAAGAGGTTTTCGGAGGGACGGTCTTCATTGCAAGATGATCAACTACCTGGACAAGCAAACCGCGACATCACGGATGATTCCAAAGCCAAAATTCACGCTGACTTGAAGGAAAACAGAAGAGTGACAATCGATGTCGTGGTTGCTAAAACTGGCCTTAGTCGTGGAACTGTTCACTCCATTATCAGGAACGGTCTGCATACAGAAAAATCTATGCACAATGGGTCCCGCACCATTTGACATCAGATCAACTTGGGAGTTCGAATGCCCATGTCCCTGCAACATTTGACTCGCTATGAACAGAAAGGAGAGAGTTTTCTCGACAGAATCGTTACAAGGGAAGAAATTTGGTGCTTCCTTTTCCAGCCCGAAAGCAAACGTCAAAGTCGTCAATGGAAGCATTATGGGTCACCACACCCGAAAAAGTCAAAAGCAATTGCAAATAGCACGGGGAAGGTGATGTTGACCGTGTTTTTTGAACGCAAAGGCCCGATTTCACTTGGCTTTCTTGAAAAAGGCACCACAGTTAACGCAGCACGATATAGGGAAACATTGAAGGCACTGCGCGCGGCCATCAAATGCAAGCGTCCTGGACTTCTTACAGAAAGAATGCTTCTTCTCCACGACAACGCGTGTCCTCACACCTCAAATGCAACGGTAGGTCTCATGAAAAAGTTCAACTGGGAACCAATGCAGTATCCACCTTACAGCCCTGACTTATCCCCATGTGACTTTCACGTGTTTGGCGGTCTCAGGAAACATCTGAAAGGCCGCAGGTTTCAGTCGGACGATGAAGTGAAGGAAGAGGTTTTGGAATGGTTCCTCACGCAACCGAAAGACATAAAGGAATTACACGCCTTGTTACACATTGGGATAAATGCCTTAACGCATTTGGAGAGTATTTTTAAATTCCTTGTATACACTTTGGATAAAATAAATAATTTTCGTTTTCATTTGTACGACCCTTATACAAAGAACTCATTCAGAAAATCTTTTATAAGTCAACTCTGAATCTACTTATAACCTTCTATGTATAAGGTATGCTTAACTCTAGTTAAGGTGTAATACAGAAATATAGAAATTGAAACCAGAGAAAAAAATTTTATAATCCCATTAATTAACTTAAGCTTATAAGTAATGTTTAATAAAGGTTATTTACTTTTTTTCCAGTATATTTTTCATGATAAGCACACAAGAAAAGAATTAGTTACCTATTGTTAATAGGGCGTTGCACATACTACGCGTTAATTACAGCTTGGACATTGATTGTACGAGTGTCTTTAGATAGTTCTTATTTATCTGCAAGCATGCTGCATACAATTTATCCCGCAGGTCGGCGATGTTATTCAGATGGCGATTTTTCCGCTTAACATGTTGACCCAGGTGTCCCACAAATTCTCTATTGTGTTTATATCTGGGGATTTGGCGGGCCATTCGAGATGCTGCACAGTTTGATCATGCTCGTCCAACTACTCTTCCACGGATCTAGCCCTGTGAACCCTGCAGTTATCGTTTTGATAGTAGACATCATCGTCCAGGTCACAGACATCCTTGACATGATTTACAAAAGGCAGCAGTTGTTTATCCAGAATGTTATGATAGTGCTGATGGTTAAGCCTGGTGCTAATTACAACGAGAAGGTCTCTGAACCGTAGAACCACCAGGGTAAAAGGCTTCATTACTTCTGTGCGCATAACGTCGAGCGTCATTCGAATAAAGACAAAACGTTGATTTATCTGGCCAAATCATGCGTTACCAACCTCTACTGCTCAGTTCTGATATCGCCCAGTGTTGATGTATCATTTATTTTGGTATAAATATAGTTGCCGGAGTCTGTTCTTTTTAGTCCTAGGTTTGTGAGCTCTTGGTTTAGCTTGTAATTCCACAACGTTCCTGACTGTTTCAAAACGTATAGCGCTTTATTCAGCTTGCAAATTTTCATTGCCTTTTCTCACAAATGTTTCTGGTTGCTCCATATAAATTGGAAAGTCGATTTCTCCGTTTAGATATGCGGAGTCAACATCCATGTGATGAATGTGAAACCCATACTTTGTTAATGTTAGACATAAGCGTAACGACGATTATTTTATTAATGGAGAATAAACTTCTTCAAAATCCCTTCTTGGTGAGCAACCTTTGGCAACAAATCTTGCTTTAAAGCGATCTATATTTCCGGTGTTTCTATACTTGACAACGTACACCCATTTACATTTTATTGGTTTCTTGTCGCTTGGTAAGTCTACGAGTGTCCAGGTATCATGGCTTTGCAAGGACCGGAATTCTTTCTTCATAGTTTCTTGCCATTGCTTGGATTCGGGCGATTCCATAGCTTCTTGCACTGATTCTGGAATAGCAATGTTGAGTGTTTCAATTTTTGCTGTATTAATAGTTTGGAATTTTTTCCTGGGGTGTAAAGAGGTTCTACTGATAACTAGGAGATGACCCTCTAATTGCTTCAAGGACTTAAAGAAATCAACTAGGAGTAGAAGCCTAATGTCCAATCCGTTCCTTCCAGTTGGGGCAGCCCGTTAGTAATCATCCCTTGTGCATGGTGAACGGACGAGGATGGGTCTTGGCCCACTACTCTAAACTCTTAATATGATTACCTGTCAAAATTAGCCATGGCTCTCAGTTCCCGGCAGTCAGATTGTCCAACCAGCAAGACATGAAGACAGAGAGTGCTAAAAATATCTCGTTCGGACCTGGGCACCACAAGACACTTACCCTGGCTACTTATAACGGACGTTTTCTTTCCTCCGAGAGTCGTCTGCAAGAACTAAAAGAAGAATTGGATAGGACCAACTGGGATATCATTGGACTCTGCGAAATAAGAAGAAAAGGTGAAGATAAAATTGAACTAAACAGTGGGGACGTAAGGGAAAGTGGGGCAAGTTGAATGTTTCTTTATAATTACTGCAGGCAGATGACAGGATTTTTCAGGAAGTACAGTAATTTGTAGATGTACTGTTTAGAAACACAACATATGTCAGAGCAGCGTTTAAACGAAGGAGAGCTTCCAAATAGCAGTAAGTATAGTTTTTCATATTCAGCTTAAAATATTTCGCTTAGTTAATTAGAATCCTAGCTGGAAGAATTTTCGATCAACAAAATATTGTAAATATACATTGTAGTCGTAGTTTCACCGTGATTCGAACGATATGAAGCGGCATCAGTTAACTCGATTACAAGCATCGTGATGCAAGTGTAGAAATGTAATGGCAATGACGGGCAAGTTAACTAATCGTTGATGGGGTAAGTTGACGAAGGAATCAACTTGCCTCTTACAAGGGCGAATCAACTTAAATTCAGTAATAATAATGTGAGTTGTAATTTCATTATGTGTGTCTAATCTCTAGGCTTAGTTCAAGGTTCAACAGAAGTCCAAGGTTCATCAGAACTGATGGCAATTGATCCACCACGATCCAGCTCAACATCCACAAGTGAAATGTCATCGGAACATCTGAAAACTCCCGAACAGCTACATCTTGCCCAAGTGATTGCAACAGCAGAATCATTTCGTCCTAGAATTCAGAGGAAGCGGCAGGGAAAACACTCCGAGGACCTAACTAGCTCACCTTGCAAAACTAGACTCTTGATGGCAGCACAAAAAGGAAAAAAACACCAGGACTTAAAATTAAGAAAATTCATTCCGATTCACAAAAAATTTGAAAGTGTTCAAGATATAACGAAATCTACACTGATCCACCTAAGGTAGATTGGATCATGTTTAGTGAGTGCCATGAATGGTGGCAGGAGAAATATACCAAATTTGTAACAGGTCTTGCAGACCATAACGATAATAAAACATAATAAGCTTGGTATGCCTTACTAAGTCAATGTATTGTTATAAGTATATATTAATAAATGTAATTTCCAACAAAAAGCTTACAATTTTGTACCATTTTATTATATGCTATCTTGCCCCACATGCATAGTCAACTTGCCCCGCAAGTGGGGCAAGTTGCTCCTTTATCATCGTAATAGAAAATTTCATGTTTCACTAATTCATGTGGAGTAAAATGGATAATAAAATTCTTTTAGCATCCTAAGAAACATAACTAGTATACCTGTTAATATCAAGAAAATCCATATAATAGAAACATAATTAAAAATTGAAATGCCTTAGGTGCGTCGACTTGCCCCGCTTTCCCTTACTGTACCACAGAGGAACAACCGATGGAAGAGTAAGTGGTGTTGGATTCCTTATTCATAAGAAATGGAAGGATTAAATCATTGCGCTTGATAGTGCATCCGACACAATTGCAAGATTGATCATCCAATTGTCGAGAAGATACTAGATACAAATTTTACAGGTCTATCCACCAACCACAAGCTACTCCGACGAGGAAGTCGATGACATTTACGAAGAAGTTAGCAAGATGAACCAAACAGGAAATTATTATCTGAAAGTCGTCATGGGCGACTTTAACGCCCGTGTCGGAGAAAAAAAAAAGGAGAATATTTCATTGGTGGTCATAGCATAAGAAATGAAAGAGGAAATAGACTGGTGGAATTTGCAGAATACGAACAACTGTACTTCATGAATTCCTTTTTCAAGAAGAAACCTCAGCATAAATGGACTTGGAAAAGCCCAAATGGAGCAACTAGTGAAATAGATTACATTCTGGCAAATAGGAAGCACTTGATCCAAGACTACACTGTTCTCAACAACTTCAATACAGGAAGCGACCACAGAATGGTAAGATGCAAGCTTGTTCTAAACACAAGAACAAAAAGACGAAAACTTTTCAAGAACACAAACAAGATCATCAATATTGCACGTCTACAGGAACGCAGAACGGAATTCCAGCAAGAACTGCGACATCGCTTATATATCTTACAAAACGGCATTCAGGAAGATGACATTAGAGGACACTAACTAAACACTTAAAAGAAGCAGCAGCGGAAGAAGTAGCTGGAGAACATGTTTATTCAAGCCACAGAAGAAACAAGGAAATTAATAAAGAAACGAAGAGAAATGAAACCAAAAAGAGCAGATACAAAATAATTAATAGAATATGCGGAGTGCCACGTACTTTTAATTACTTTTAATTAAAATCATTAATTAACCTTCCACTACCCAGAGGTTTTAAAAGTCGTGCAGAGTAAGGAGGGGGGAAACACAAATGTAATGGAAATAAGTTTAATTAAACACTTAATTACAATTCGCGTAAATATGAACCGAAAAATATAATTGTAAATTTTTACAAATTATATTTAGTAAAACAGAGTACAAATGACAATTGGCTAATAAGTTTTATCTTCAAACTTTATCGACAATGCGGACGAAACTGTCATCGATGAATCTCAGGGAGGTGCGAACCGAATCGAACCGTGATACCGCGAACAAGAAGGCGGCAACCAACCATAAAAGGTAAGTCGACGCAAGGACCCCTCCTGCTTAAAGAAACAAAGGTTAGAAACGGGTTGAACAATCTTTAAAATAGTTAAGAGCTTAATTAAGAGATCGTATGAAAATCGACCATTGACAAGTAAAGACAGAAAAGTTACAGAGTGGAAATTAACGAAAATTATACTACCGCTCGAACATTGGAGAGCAGCCAAGCTGGGCGGCAACGAAATGGTTATCTTCGCTCCGTCGTGGCTTGCCGAGCTCGGTGGAGGCGGACGAGTCGGCGGGAAATCCTTCCGGACGGTAGCATATGTTACTAAAGACTCCGTATGTGGTTCGACTGGTTCACTGCTATTCCCTTCGTCGAAATTCTTCACTTCACTCGCATCCGCTGGATAGTAAGCATCCTCTCCAGACGGGTATAGCTGAATCGGCTCCTCGGAATCCACGAAGTCCGTCGTGGCGATATCACACATCGGCGTAGACGTCACGGTCTCGAACGCAGGAAGGCGTGTCACAGTCAGGGATCCTTCCTCCACTCCGGCTGAATTCGTGTCAGAACCAGAAAATGAATCCTTTAAACGATCAAAGCTATAAAGGCGAGATGCAGAATTATTAGCACATAAATCATTACAGTCTATGTTCTTACGAGAGAACCCATGAGTGGCTTTACTAACTTGTTTAGCATTACGGGAAAAATCCGACGAAAAAGTATTCGTTGAATGAATATGTTTCAAAGCATTATTCTTAAAAATTCTATTTCTATTCAAGAGAGTTTGTTCAGTAGTCACCTGCCTATGAATCCGTCCTTCTATTAACACCCGGGAGCTCCAGTGCTGCTGACCGCCAAGAGAAGTCGTCAACGGCTTCGCATGTAATCTAGCCTCAGCTTTGTCCCGGCGGGAGAAGGTATTCTGGCTTCGCTGGTGACGCCGCTCGTTTCCTCCATTTGCCTTGGTGCTAATTCGAGATTCTCTATTATGAGGGAAAGTGCGCATTAAAGTTCCTTGTCCAGGCTGCGTTCTACAGATGCTGCATCCCGAGCCTCCACGCCGCCGACGCTTCTTTCGAAATTTCCACGATCCTTGGTCGCTCGTCGTCTCGGCGCTGCTCAAGGGAATCCCGTCTTCCCAACATCGGTCGCAGCCGTCAATTTCGTTTGACCCGGCAAGAACTCCAAACTCTCTGCCCTTAGCCTGCTTCATGGTCCGCTTATATTCCTCCTTAATTAGCTCATTGGCTAAACAATTATGCAACAGCAATGAGCAAGAAGAATCACCGCTCACTCGATTCTGGACTAGTCCATCCTCGCACGGTGATTCAGGGTCCAAGCTGCGCTTACTCTTTCGTTTGCTCGGGTTCGATTTCGGTTCGCTCGCATGCGTCACGCCATCAGATAGCTTTTTTGCGGCCTCTGTTGGCGTGACACGGAGCTTTGCGAGACATACGGAAACACATCATAGAAGATGTTCGGAAGTTCAACTGCAATCTTGTCAAGAAAGCTGTTGAAGATAACAGAAATTTGAAATATGCGAAGAGAAAGCTCTGCATCGGAAGTAGGGGAATATTTGCACTCAAGATTGCAAATGGCACAATCACAAAAAATGGAAGTGAAATCATCGACATTGTGGAGGATTTCTACAATAAGCTTACAAATGTGAGGATGATAATGATGTAAGAAGAGCAAACCAATTGAAAGGAAAAAATGAAATGTCACTGGTTATGGAAGGCGAAGTTGACAAGGCTATTAAATCCATAAAGAAAGGAAAGTGCCCCGGAGAAGATGGAATTACAATCGACCTGATTAATAAAGCAGGAGAAGAATTCAACAAGTTACTGGCAAGGCTTTTCACTAAATGCCTTGAGACATCAGATGTATCAGATGATTGGAATAATGCAATGATGGTTCTGATTTCAAAAAGGAAGATAGAGAAAATATCCAAAACTATCGCCCTATCAGCCTTTTGTCAGTGTTTTATAAGATCTTCAGTAAAGTCCTGAAAAACAGATTTGATTCAGCATTAGACTCGGCACAACCAAGAGAACAAGCGGGCTTTCAAGCGTATATAGCACGAACGACCACATTCAAGTTATTAGAGAATTTATCAAACGTCACAATAAATGTGAAGTACCACTTTGCTTCGCTTTTATCGACTTTGAGAAAGCTTTCGACTCAGTGTTCACGAAAGCTCCGGAAAGAATGGGAATAGCCGTACGTTATATTAGTATTCTCCAGAAGACACCTTTTAGCAAAGCGACTGCAACCATTCTTTTGGATAAAGGAAAAGCAAAGATCAAGCTTGGAAAGGGAGTAAGACAAGGAGACACCATCTCACCAAAAATTTTCACAGCAGTTTTAGAGGAAGTCTTCAAGGAACTGAGCTGGACAAAGAAAGGACTTGAAATTGAAGGGCTCGGGGCAATAAGGACGTAACCTACAGGAAGAAGTTCTTACTAAATGTAATAATTACTGCTTGTGAAATCCCTAAACAGCAAGTAAACAGTATCCGCATTAAAGCAAAACATCAACCAAATAGATTTACAGATTTTTAAAAGATATAACATCATTTTTCTCAAAAAATGCTTCCTGTGGGTTATGTCCTTATTGCACCGACCCCTTCAATTCCTTAACCACCTTCGTTTTTGCCGATGACATCGTTATCACCAGTAGTAGTCCTTCTGAACTGGAGGAAATGTTACAAGAACTAGCAGAGGCTAGCCTGCGTGTAGAACTGAAACTGAACACAGAGAAGACAAAAGTTATCTTCAATGAATTTGCTCCAAAACAGAAGGTTATGGCAGGCAGCATCGTGATTGAAGAAGTACAGAGCTACATTTACCTGGGACAAAAGATCACTATGGAAGGCAACATTCTGAATGAAGTTAACAGACGAATTAAAACGGCATGGAGTTTTTTTGGCAAAAATAACATTTTCTTGAAGAGC
The DNA here is from genome assembly GCA_023313115.1 of Rhysida immarginata. Taxonomy (NCBI): domain Eukaryota; kingdom Metazoa; phylum Arthropoda; class Chilopoda; order Scolopendromorpha; family Scolopendridae; genus Rhysida; species Rhysida immarginata. Next base: position 1,298,188 of record JAHWFO010044290.1, on the reverse strand, counting down.
AGCATGCCACTTAGCTTGAAACGAAAAGTTTTCAACCAGTGTGTTTTACCAACACTCACCTATGGAGCTGAAACATGGACTTTTTCGAGGAGGACAACACAAAGACTACAGACAGCTCAGAGAAGCATGGAAAGATGTATGCTGGGAATTACAAGAAGAACGCTGGGAATTACAAGATGAATGCTGATTGAGAACGCAAGAGCTGGATAAGAAGCCAAAACAGCGTGATTGACGTCATCGAACGGATCAAACATTCTAAATGGCAATGGGCTGGTCACATCGCTAGAAGACAAGACATGAGATGGACCACAGTCATTCTGGATTGGTACCCTCGAGACCTTAAACACCCAAGAGGATGATCCCATGCAAAGTGGCTCGACGAAATAAGGAAGGTGGCTGGCGTCAATTGGAATCTGAAGCTTCAGACAGAGAAGAATGGAAGCGCTTAGGGAGGACCTTCATCCAGTAGTGGATTGCAAATGGTTGACTGTGATGATGATTCTTTTCTTGGTCTTCCTCGTTTGCCGGTTAGTATTTTTCGTGGTCGACCTCTGGCTCTAAAGGCGTCAGGCAAGGGTGTCCCATCTCTCCTCTCTTATATATATTCTATTTGGAGCCATTATTACAATTTCTTAATCGCCATCCAGATGTCCGGGGGTATGATTTGCCAGCTGCTTCCATCAACATTCGTACGCTGGCATACGCCGATGATGTAGTGTTGTTTGCTTCGGATGCACATTCCCTGGGCATCTATAAAGAATCTTTCGATCTCTTTAGCACTTCGACGGGAAGTTCCATCAATCTCGTCAAGTCTAAAGGCATCGCTATTGGGAAGTGGACGGTGGACTATCTTCAAGCCTTCCCAATAACGTGGTGTGAGCAAATTACAGTGCTGGGATATGTCTTCTCCTTTTTACCCGATATGGACTCTCGTCACTGGCAGCAAGTTATTGATAAGTGTTTGTCTTGCCTTGGCAAGAACTTTCGTTTTACCACCTCGATGTTTTTCAAGGTGAGATTTATCAAGACGCACATTTTGCCCATGTTAACGTCCAAATGCCTATTTGCCTTACGATCTTCTCAACTCTTAAAGAAAGTGCATGGTGCAGTTGTGGACTGTATTTGGGGATACGCGGTAGTCCGTCACCCAGTTCATGCGGATCTGCTGTTTACCCCCTTTGATGGAGGAGGTCTAGGTCTGCCTAACATCCGGCGCTACCTAGTTGCGGCTAGAATGGCTGCTCTGATCCGGGTCTTCCTCCGTCCCCCTCCCATTTGGGCCAATTTTCTGTTCCTGCACCTGCGTTTCTTCTTCAAGGTGAATGGGCTACCAGTTCCGACTTCGCTGCCAGTGACTATCAATCTACGGTCTCCTGGGTTCTACAACCGTATCCAGCGACACCTGGCGACCTTTGTTCTTGACCTACGTCAGGTAGACCCACAAGACTGGGGGAGTCTTCGTCTTTCTTGGTTCTTCCAGCAGGCCGACCGGGGTGCGTCTTCTGACATCGTGCGCTGGCACCCCCAGTATCCATGGTCAGCCATCTTGAAGGCCATCAAGTCCTTCGCCTTCGAGAGGACTGTGTTTAATTCCAGTGGCGTCTGCTGCACCATGGATTCTATACTCTATATTCTATACTCAGTGGAGAGTAGTTGGTTCTGCTGGTTGCCTGTTTTGTGGGTCTCCTGAATCCGTCGATCATGTTTTCTTCGAGTGTCCGTTCGCACGGTCCATCTGGGATCGCCTTTCGTCACACTTTGGTCTGGTTGTCTTTTCCATCCAGTCAGTGCGATTTCTGATGGACTGTTCCACCGGTGCTGCGTATAAGCTGGATCTAGCCACTTCCATCGCCTTTTTGAACAGAGAGCTTTGGCTGGCTCGTCAGCAACGATCTGCTGGTATCTATCTGCCAGCCTCAGCCAGCTGGAGGAGGTGTGCCATCCATCTTAAGTCCTTCCTTCATCTTGAATGGCATCGGCTTGGCCCAGCTACGTTCCGGAGACGTTATTCATCATCACAGCGTCTCTGTAAGGTCATCAAAGGGGGGACGAACAACATCTCGTACCTCGTCACCTTTCCCCTCCATATCGATGGCCCACCGGTGGGCGAACGGGCCACTCTTTGAGGCGTTTACATAGGTGGGGCAGCCCTTGAGGGCTGCCCGTACTCCTATAGCATATGGCCGGGGAACCCTGCCTGTGTTACGATCTAAGGGTGTCCCTCTGGAGCCATGTAACCGGCTCCAGTTCCAACAGCCTCTCCAGCCAGCAATTCCTCTCCTCGCTAGCTTTCATTTTTCTGCAATCTGACATCTTGTAACCTTTCTTTTTACAGTAGAAACATTTAATAGATGTGCTAGTTTGTTTTCTTATTTGCATTCAGTTGTTTTTAGAACCAGTTTTCTTCTGTATCACGAGTGCAGTTTGATCGGACGTCTGCGTCTCATTTTTATGCAACTCTTCTACTAGAAAAGAAGGAAAATAAGTGATGTATAATAGTTAAGAAGAGAATAGTAAAAATGACATCACAAAATAACAAAGGGAATAA
>JAHWFO010044290.1:1244462-1285640 GCA_023313115.1 Rhysida immarginata | reverse complement strand
TTATTCCCTTTGTTATTTTGTGATGTCATTTTTACTATTCTCTTCTTCTACTAGAAAATTTTTGTCTTCAGCGAGTCGATATCAGGTAGTTCATCTATAGTTCATATTGCTATGATGAAGTTTTCGAACGCTTCTGACAGACTGCATGGCATCAGCATCATTAGTGGCTCTTTTGGGATGGTTACACTCACTTCAGCAAGTTTATCTGCCAGTTTGAATGAAGGCCGCCAAGTGATCTTGGGCATTCTGTTCTGGTTTCATCTTCAGCTTGAGTTAACTTTTCATCAGTGTTAACTTCCTTGTCGGTAGACTTCTTTTAGTAATCTCAATTGTCTTTGGAAGTGGCACAAGTTTTTACGTGAAGGGATTCAGAAGGCTTCATACTTACTATTATGGATGCCAACGCTTTCTGATTATTATACGCTGTTCAACGAAAGAAAGAGTGGGCGTGTCTAATTAAATTCCCAATTTTACTTAATTTATTTATTTTGTTTAATTGTTAATTTGTTTACTTTATTTTACTTGTTGCTAAATAAAATTAACAATGTTTAACAATTGAAATTGGAAGTTTAACTGGACACGCCCAGTTTTTCTTTCGTTGGACAGAGTATAGTTTCCCATTCAGTCTGATTCGATGTATCGTCTGATTTTCTTAGAGTCCCGTTAGTATAGTCTCATAGTCCGGAGTGAATTAAAACCATTTTCATCTGGAGTTTCCAGGTTTCGTAGTTGTATCTTGTCAGCTTCTCTATCTGGTATAGGCCTGACGTTGCCATCTTAAGATTGGGTTGGAGTAATTATTTTCAGCAATGAGCACTTAATATGGAATTGTTTACCTTTTAAAGTCGAATTTCACTCTGGAACTGCAACATAGTGTTCTTATGGGCAGTGGAAGCGTGCTGGGCCCATAACCAGTTGTAAATTTTAAGTTTTTGACAAGGAATACTGCTTCGTGTCTTATTTCTATATTTTATTTTAGAACAGTGCCAAATCAAATAATTAACACAGCGACCCCATATGGAAATGGGCAAAAGCTGAAGATAAACAACTTTTTAAGAAGGTATCAGACCCTCTTAAATGAAGACATAATGATATAAATGTTTATTAATTGTTGTGGCCTCAACAAAATCTAACTATTGAAAAATCAGTTCTAACAAAATCATTATATATAAAGCTCAATAGGGTCTTCTCGATTATCTGCAGCATGTCAGCATTCTTACTAACAATACAAAAAGGTTCAAATCGTTAAGAAATAAAATTTCATCTTTTAACTATTATAACATAGTTGAACATATTATAAGTTTTATATCTCAACATCTTAGAGACGATGAGATGACATTTGAAGCCATATTTTTAACTTTACATTCTGCTTTTCGCAAAATTTGCTAGGCAGCTCATACATTATTTATTTCCCGTTCAAAGTAGCAAACGGGCTCTAGATTTAATCGATGCTTAGATAAATATGATAATTTTTTGCCCAAAGTTGTTCCAATATTGAGACATAAGAAACACGTTGACTTCATAATCGCTCATGTTTAAAATATAAGATAATTGGAAATTTTTTCATCATCTCACCTCTAAGTGAATTTAGTCAACTTGATGTGAATAACGATTAAATGAAGGAAAGAGGGGGGCATTAAATTTAAAGCTAACAAAAACCGTAATCTACTTTAATAATATCAGTTAGTTACGTTAATTTATTTAATATTTAATACAATTCTCTTCCAAACACAATTACTAATATTACATCTATTAGGTAAGCACTCTTTAATTACATTAATTACATCTGCCTTGATAAATACTAATCGGAAAGATTGCTATAAATCTTCCTTAAGGGGAGGATAAAGGAAGGATCTTAATGTAAGAAACATTAACGAAATGACCCTACTCTCCCAACAACAAATCCAAACTCGACGAATCGTTCCTTGAATCGTTCCTATTGCAGTTACTTATAGGAAAGAGATGGATTATTCATTCGGAGTATCGAAATAACTTTCGCCCAAACTTTTGGATTCCATTTCGCCCACGTCTGACTCACGTGATTTGTCTCGTGTCTTCAACAGAGAAGTCACATGTTCGTAATTTATGAGGAATGGGTTGTTCAAACGAGTATAAATACTCACTCATCGTAGCCTTAGATCATTCGGCTCTTTGCCACTGACAGCTAAAGTTGTCTTCAGAACTCCTCAAATCGTCTCATCGTCTTCTTCAGAAGGTAAGGTTATAATAGTTTGTTCAGTACATCATATTATATTATATATGCTTTTAAGAGAGAATACTTCTTTGCTTATGCCTTTTTGTTGGAACTCCAGAGCTCTTTAGTGAATTTATTCTTACTCTTTTTAATGATAAGTAAAGCTGTGCAGCTGAATCGTTCTATAAAATGTAGTAATTGAATGATGTGTTTCTTAATGATTAATTTATTTTTTCCCAATGTATGGTGGCATACATCACCACATTCATTAAAGTTATAGCTACTATTTTAAGGCATGAAAACCGCATTCATAATATGTAAAACAGTTAACCTTTTGGAATAGTAATTTTATCATAATTAAGAATTTATATATTACAAATTTTTTTGGGGATATTACGGAGCCAATTTTATTGGATACTAGAAGCGTACCCACCCGATTATATAATCGGGAAATAACCCATTGTTAGATTTTTTCTTTGTTGTGACATAGTCCACCGTCGCTGATTTTATATATATGATTTTCAAGTTTCAGAACTTATAACCTGTGTCATTCAATCTTTTACATTCAGTTCGAAAATGAAGACTCAAACCGCTATCTTGATCTGCGCCATCTTAGTTATCTGCTGTATCTCTTACACCCAAGGACAAGTCACGTTTTCCCGAGACTGGAGCCCTGCTGGAAAACGATCTGGAGACTGCAACTTGTTGAAGACCAGAATCCTACATGACATGATGGCTCTAATCCAGGTACAAATTTCATTTAAAAAATTTTACATTTATTAAAAAAAGTAAAATTTTTTACCGCTTATTAACTTTGTATAATAGTAAATAGTCAAATCTTACGAATATTTATGTATTTGAAAATAATTTTCGTAAGGAACATTTTTCACAAAAATCGAAACTGAGCGAAAGAAAATTCACACTTGAAAAATTGTCTTCTTTTCTCCATAGATGGAAGCATCATCTCTGAAGGCCTGCGGTCTCGCATCAACAGATTTTTATCGTGAAGCTAAATAAATACATTAATTGTTTTAAAATAGGTCTAAATTTAATGAAATTTAATTGTATTATTTTTTATTTAAAAATGTAGACGAAAAGTTATGATTAAAATACATTGAAATTACAGCATCTTGTTTTGCGTTTTATTGAATTGCCAAAAGATGGCACTACCTTTTTTGTGGCGCTATAAAATAATAAAAAAAACGTAATTTTGCAAGATAATATTTATTAATTTTTCTATTAAAAATTCTAAGAATCCTTACTTAAGCACAGAGCAATACTTAAAATTAGTATAGGTCTTATCTTTCTCATTAGTATAATGAGAATTATCTTCAGTTAAGAATAATTATTAGAGCCTTTATCATCATATTTTCTTAAATTAAAATTTGAAACATATTTATTACGATTTTTGATGTTTTATAGCCTATTAAGTTATTATGGTTATTAAACTTATGGTCTAGTCCCTTTTTTATCTATCCAAGTTGTCCTAAGTTAATTCCTCAATGCAAGTAGAGTGACAGGTTAAGCTTCTCAACAATCCGCTCTTAATACATCGAATCCCATTCCATTATTATTTAAATGCGTTTACTTTTCCTCCCCTTTCTCTTAACCTAAGTCATAATCGAAACTGCTTAGATAAGCCGTGTGGTTTTAATACTGCATACTTGAAACTGGTGAATGAATATAAACAAATTTTATATTTTAAATCTCAAATTTTGTATGGACTAATATACGTATAAGCACATTGACTATAGTCAATCTCCCTAAAGTCCGTAATCCGCCCTTTCCCCTCCCTTCGAAAGATCCTTAATTTTGCCGCTAATAAGCTTTTAATCTTGGGAATACAATAGAGTTCAGTTTCCAAGAGTGTCACAGACAGAGATCTCGCAAGAGAAAATCTTAAGTGCATTCGAGATTTAAAAACTGTTAAAATTTCAAAATAATGAATATAGTAACTCAAGAGGGCTAGTTCAAAACAATAATGACCCACGGAAAAGCTGAAAGGAAATTCCATATACATGAATATATGATGATCATTATTATTGTAAGTAAAAACAAAACTAAAAGTAGAAAGTGCTTTATTCTTAATAGGATGTTTTTCTTTTTAAAGATAATTAATCTTTTTAAAACTATTTAACTTCATCTTTTATTTCTTTTTAATATCGTGCAAATTCGACTTAACATAAACCTAGGTTTGTATCCCGACATTTTATTGTTTATTTCCGCATCTTAATATGTTTATTATTTTTATTCTTACTTTAGATGCCATCTTTGTTTTATTATTTTAAACTTTTTAAGATCTTGTTTTGAATATTTACGGAGTGACATTTTATCTGTGTATATAGTTTTAATCAATGTAATTTAGCCAACCTAATAGGATGCTAATGATGCGTCTTTAAATTGATCAACCAACCAACCAATCAGTCTGTCTGGAATGTGGCTGCAGGTAATATATCTGAAGAAGGCTGATCAATATGGGATAAAAGATCCGGAGCGCAAATGGAGCCGATTATAAACTTTTCAAATATTGAATAATTTGCTTTTATTCTGCAGTACTCAATAACGTGGTGTTAAAAATAGAGGTATCAAAAGGATAATCTGAAGTAATCTGAAGATTAAATAAAAATTTAATGAATCCTGTACGAAGTAATTGAATTTATTTATTTAAAAATTATTATGCCTAAAAGTTCGCTTTCATTTCAACAATCCTGATTTTAAAAACTCTCAGTTTATTGTATCTACTTTTTCCAAATGTAAGAATCGGCCTCGGTGGCTCAGCGGTTGCGTGGTCGCCTCTGATGCTCGAGGACGCGGGTTCGATCCCGGCCGAGGACGACGAGGATTTTTCAGGGGGAAATCCTGAGATCACGCACTTCCTTCGGAAGGGAAGTAAAGCCGTTGGTCCCGTGTAGTCGTTTGCCGGCTGCACGTTAAAGAACCCTTGCGAGGCAAAATTTGCGGCCCCTATAACGCCGTCCTGAAATGACCATAGCAGTTGAAAAGGACGTTAATACCAAACAAACCAAACCAAACCAAACCAAACCAAATGTAAGAATAAAATAGCCGGGAAACTATGGATACTTACTGATCAGGAGAAGGGAAGGAGAGGACATACTTTTTTTTTTTTTGGCAATTGATGAAGAGTTTTTTTTATTATTCTTCCATGTATGCACATTTCAACTACTAATGCGTCACTATCTGAAATTTGATGGCTTAGTCTGATTGGCTGACAATTATCTAATACATTTAGGATAGTGAGCCCTTCTAAACAGATCAATGAGGTCGTTATCATTATTTAATAATTTATCCGTTTTTTTTGTTTTTGTTTTGTTTTTTTAATTTCTATCTTTTCCAAATAATTTTGGCTGCCGTCATTTCCAATAAGTTCACTTCTTACTGTCAGTAGATAGATATCGAATGCACTGGCTTCAACTGGAAGGGTTCATTAACGCCCTTAGAGCTTTAACAACCGGTGCTCTTGAAATTTCACGAATGCTGCGGTTTCGCTGTTACTTGCTCCATGGCTCCGAGTTCCCACATTCATAATCTGTCAAATCGTGTTATTTACCCATATTTTTATAAACAGATCACTTAGTGTATCCATCCGCTTATTTGCAACATGTTTTGCTTTCCTCGACTTATCCTTCCGGGTGGAAACTGAACGTTTACATACCGATCCTTATATCTTAGGTCTGTACCAAAACATATAAAGACAGCACAATAATTTGAAAAAGGCCCACAAATATAGAGACAGCATTGTTATTTGAAAAAAGTACCATAGTATCATGGATAAATTCTTAATTAATTAGAAGTTATGATAGAGGGGGGTTAATACGTTACAAATCACGCAGAGTAACGTATTAATGAACTTTTAATTATGTTTTTTTTAGCCTAATTAGAAGACATATCTTGATAATATTCTTGGCTTGACAAATGAATGAATAATAAGCCGCAGCACAAAAATGAAAATTAATTATAAAATTATATAAAGTCAATGTCCGGGTAAATGATAGGCCTACAATTGTCAACTATCGGAAACGTTAAGCTTTCAAATATTTATAATTTTTGTGGTCTTGGCAGGCGAATCCGAAGCAATAGGCGGATATTACACAATGTCACAGACCGCGTCGTGGATACCGGAATCTTGCCAAAGACAGGTGAGGAGGACAGGTTCTGGAGCTATGGCTAGCTTATCTAGGGAAAGCAAGGCTTGAGGAGCCCCATGGCCACGTGACTTAGGAACCCCGCCCCCCCCCCCTTTACCTGCAAATTCCGTAGATATCTCCGGAGCAGCCGAATCCCTCGATAAATGACTGTCACTCCGAGTAGGCCCGCAATGGTTTTTCCGTGCCGCGTAGAAAATCCGTGTGCGCCGAATTGCCGGGACGGCTGGCTTCTCTCTCCAACGCTGAGCGCTTGCCGTGCTGTATCCAGTTAGTAGAAGTTGTGGGTTACCGTTGCGAACTTCGCTTCCGCTAATTTTCCCATAACGATCTCCATTCGTCTTTCGTCGTAACGGGGTTTGTCGGGTAGCACTGACGTCCGCTCCTTCCTCGCTGTCAAAACTCTTGCGTCCTCGGGACTTCTTGCTCGCGACGCCTTTCTCCTGTCGACCCTTGGTGAACTCACCAATTCGTGCATCCGGACCTTTTCATTCTTCGAACCCCTTCCTTTCGATCCGATATCTCTTCTTACGTTTTCTTTCTCTCTCCCTTTCGGCGATCCTTCGAGCTTCGCTCGCCGACTTTTCCTTTTTCTCATTGGCTGTTTCATTCTCTTTTTCGCCAATGGGGTTTCGGTCATGCTATTCTCAGCGGCGGGGGAGGGCGATTGAGAAGAAGCTGCTTGATCTTCAATTCCATCCTTCCTAACATCTTCTGACACATAGAGTCATTGCAATTGATTGTCAATTTTTTAATGATCTCAGAATGATATAATTAGGAAATGTTAAGTACATATACACGAGCGTCATTTTTAAAGTAAGAACCGTTTTGTAATAAAAACAAAACTCCTGTATATATTTTCAAAATTTTTTCTTTTCCAGATTCTATGTACCTCAAACTATTTTTCCACATAGTTTCCAAGTTTATTTACGCACTTGTCATAGCGCTCAATGTACTTCCGCATGATTACTTCATAAAAGCTGCTGCCGGTGAGGGACGCACAAGTTTACAGGCGATGTTGCCTTCCGTCCATGCGCAGACACAAGTTCACTCGTCTGCACTTGTTTCGAAAGAACTCCTGCCGAGTGGTGGTGCTGATGCTGTTGGTGTAAGCAACAATGTTCTCCAGTGATGTCGAATGATTTGCACCCCAGAAAAAGAAATCAGGAGTCCACGGGAAATCAAGCGATCTGCGATAACATCCTCGAGAAGGGCTATGCTTTGTTACCTGTGTGCGCCGTAGAGCCATCCTGCTGGAAGAATGCATGCTGTATCTCATGCTGTGTAATTTGACCGATGAAAGGAAACAGGATATCTTCAACGTAGCGATTACCATTTATAGTGCTGTTGAAGATAATGGGACCCACAATCCGCCTCCGGTAAATGGCGATCCTCACACCAATTTTGGCGGGATGCAACGACTCCTCTGAAAAGCGTGGGGGTTTTGCGATGACCACAGTCGTGTATTCTGGGAATTAACATATCCTGTCAGATGGAATCACGCCTCATCTGTGTAAAAGACATCGTCTAGAATATCCTCGCCGTGCTCGTGCACGAAGTTCTGGAACCACTGACAGTAAAGACGCCGCTTGTCATGATCCGTCTCTTTCAGTCCTTGCGCCGCCATAACCTTGTACCAAGCTTCGTTCTCACGGCACAGCGCGCTGTACTCTTGCAGACTGCAGTTTCTTGACTTAACTTCCGGATGGACTTGCAAGGACTTGCCAACAGTTTGTCATTAATTTCTTCCAGTTTTTCCTGGGTGAATACCGCTAGGTGATGCATCATGCACAGAACCTTACACTCTAAACTTCGCGATTAAGTTCCGAACCGTGTCCTGGTTAGGCACTTTGGTTGTGGGGAACTTCCGTCCAAATACCTGCTGCACGCCGACAGTGTACTTGTCTCCATATTTAAAAACTTCTTCAACCAAAAATATTCGATTTTCAATCGTCAACATTTTACACAACAATCTTTGTTTTTCTGTTTTCACTTGTCTTTGTCGGCAGTGAACGCTCCGAGCGAATGCACACACAACAGAGGGAAAGGAGTAAGATCCGTCTGACGCGACGTGCGCAGTGCATGCAGTTGTTGCATTCAAACATTTTTGCGGTTTCTATCTCAGACTGACTTTCGATGGGAATCGTAATTTTCCAATGCGGAGAGACTTTAAGGCCACCCTGTACTATTAATTCAATGATGTTAAACATAAATAAATAAAATAATATAAATAATAATGATGATGATGAAAGTCACTTTTCAAGTCCACAGTAGTCACAGAACAAACAAACTTTTGTATTTTATCAGCACACACGGGGAGGGTAATCTTTCGCCATTTTTGGATATTTTTTCTGGCAGAAATCTAGTGTTTCAACATGACAATGCGCAATTCTCACATCTAGAGGGATAAAAAAATGGCTAGATCACCAATACATCCAGGTAATGAAATAAACAGCAAATAGCCCCGATCTGAATCTCATAGGAAACCTATGAGGCATCATGACTCGTGAGGCGTACTGAGGTGGTCGGCAGTATTCGTCTGTCAGAGAAATACAAGTTGTAATAGAAAAGCGCTGGTACCATCTTAATCCAGAATTTTGCAAAATTTGATTAAATCATTGAAAAACTGTATTCACAGTGATCAGAAACAATGGTTGTTTTATTTAAATTTCTGCTTTTTTGATTGTAAAGTCTCTATATTAATGGAACAGAGGAGCTAACCATTTATTGCTAGTAAATTATTTATTAATTATGTATTTGGCCAACGTGCCTATATTTCTAGGGATCGGCTCACGGTACAATATTGAATTCTTTAAAAAATTGACAATGGATTGCAGTGACTCTATCCTTTTTTCAAATAAATTTTTGGTAGCATGCACAGCTTTCTTGTTTTACAATGAAACATTTTTAAATCATTCAGTGTTTGGGGCCTGGTAAATTTCCTTGCGCAAAAAATATAGATAGTTTAACAATGCAGACGCTTCTCTTCATATCCATTACCTTAACATAGAAGTCTCATAGTGCATAACATGGGAACCTGACGTGATAGAAAAAATCTAAAAGCAGATTCGGATTCTACATACAAATTACTACTAAGAACACTATGTGTTGTCTTAGTCACAAAATGTGTGTTGACTAGTGTTATTAAAGTATGGAGCATAAAAATTGGCAAAACTGCGGCATTTACATTATGTTAAAGTGCATGTAAAATAATGACCTTACAACATGCAAAATTGGTGAATGGGTTCATTATAAATGTAGGTAGGGCAGGTATATCGCATTGAAGCCATATAACTAGTGCAAGGTTGTTGCACAGTTAATTTACGGATAATATGAGCAATGGAGCAGCAGAATAGAAACACACTCCGAGTTCTTTGGGAACGTGGCATCAGAAATAGACAGGAGGTCAGTGAAAGATCAGGTATACCTTTGAGAACATGTTACCGAATAATGAAGAAATTGGAGCCACATCGCATACAGCTCGAATGACAAAGCAGTATCTGAAAGATCGCGGAATCGAACTCTACCTTGGCCCCCAAACTCCCCGGACTTGAGCCCGATCGAAAACTGGTGGGGACTTAGTAAATGTGCTCTTGCCAAACATGGCCCAACAGATTTCAATGACTGGAAACGTCTGGTAGAAGAAATGTGTGACAATATGTCGTTTGATCTGTTGGAGTCGTTTTTCGATGGCATGCCCGGTAGACTGCAGAAGTGCTTGCAAAAACAAGGAGGGAAGATCAAGAAATGATTATGTAGCACACATAATGAAAATGATTTTGTAGCACACATTATTGTCAAATTTTGCCGGTACATAACGATACCTTACTTGTATGGATGTCATGTTTCCTTATATTAAAATGCTTGTTTCGGTTCTTGCCAATTTTTATGCTCCCTACTTTTCAAGATCAGATATATGTTATAAATACCTCGGAGGCAAGTTTGGTCTCGATAGCTTTAGCCGTTTGGACGCTATTGTGGACACACACACACACACAGACACACAGACATTTTCCAGAAATCACTTTTTCGTAATCTAGGGACCCTAAAACGTGAAGATCAGTGAAAATCTGGAGGTCGAAATTTTTCGTGATTACAATACTTCCTTATATTATGTATAAGAAAAACAAGCATATTTCTTTTGTTTCCCTCTGCCCTACCGCCCTGCTATGGAAAATGGAACAATCAAGATGTGTTTCAAGGAAAATTATTATAATATTTTTAGACAAGGCTGTGGAATAAACAACCAAAAGATATTCAGGTGCCCAAAGAAGGCAATAACTTTAGTGTTAAATGTAAATTGTGTATTTCAGAAAAAATTGTAAAAGAAAATATCAAGAGCTCCAGTAATTTTCATCTACACGTTAAGGTAAGCATTACTCCGCAAAGTACAAGTAGCAAGGTTTGAGACGGATGAAGGAATGTACTAATTATATATTTTATTTATCAGACTGCCCATGGTTTTGAATACGCAAACTTCAGTGCTGAAAAAAGGGAGAAAGAGAGGAAGCACTTATATGGATACTGAACAGCCAGAGCAGACTCAGAAGAAAATAATAGCATCCCACCAGCTGCAACACCATACACCTAATCAGAAGATAAGCCAGGCAACGTTTGAAAAATGTTGGCAGATTTAATCGCGGAGGACATTATGCTAAAGAGTACTGTTGAGAGAACTGTATTTAAAATATTCTGCAAAGGACTAGCTCCAAACTATTTACTACCTAGTCGACAAACTGTAGGAAGAAGAATTGACTCAAATTTTGAGGTGGAATTAGAAGAAGTGCGTAAAGTTCTCACAGCGTCAAAGACTATTTCTACACAGCGGATCTGTGGACTTCTTATCGCAGGATGTATCTCGGAGTAACAGCGCATGTTATTGAAAAGTCAACTCTACGTAGGTCATCGTATGTTTTAACGTCTGCAAGGTTCAAAGGATCGCATACATACGACGCCATTGCCAGAAAGTTATTCAATGTATTTAAAGAGTTTGGCATAGAGAAAATGGTTCATGATTGTGTCATAGATAATACATCAAATTTCAGTAAAGCATTTCGCATTTTCTTATCTGAAAATAAATCTGATGAAGAAAAAGATCAAAGTAAAGTTTATGATGATGACCAAGTTGAGATTTTACCACTCTTTGACGCACACGGTGGACGTGAACCTAACTATTTGTGTGAAGAAGGTGACATTGTTGTGCTTCCACCTCAAAAGAGGTGTGCAAACCATACTGTCGATTTGACAGCTACGGCAGATCCTCAAAATGCTCGAAATGATAAGCAGTACAAACGTGCATTCGATAAGTCAATCGGGAAGGTTCAAGCATTGTTCAATGCAGTTAGCAGAAGTTCAACGAAAACTGACGCAATACTGGATGTAACAGATCTTGCTTTATTGAATCCATCCGAAACGAGATGGTTATCGGACTGCAAGACAATAAAGAGAGTTTGCGACATTGGACTAGAGAAGATAACTTTGTGCCAAAAAGCACTAAGGCAACCAGAAATAACTGAAACTGAAATGTCATTTTTTTGCAGTTATCTGCGTGTAATGAAGCCCATAAATGACCTGTTGTTGCTGCTGGAGAAAGAAGAAGCAACTACCTAGGGGATTTCATTCCCTCTATAGTTGGCGTAAAATTAATTCTGGAAAAACGACAGAACAATAAACAGGATGCAGTTTGTATTCCATTAGTTGAGTTCTACTTGAAGGCTTCACACGCAGAATTGGACTCGTACAAGAATCACTGGACTACAAGCTTGCGACTATACTGATCTCAAAGTATAAACTGCTTCCATTTGATGAGAAAGAGCATCATGCTTTAAAAACTGAACTGATAAAGATAGTGGAAACTTCAAGTGCGAAGACACAAATTGTTGCATGTGTGATGATGGAAGAAAAAGTATAACTGCAGATGATGTTGATGACGACGACAACCTCTTCAGCTACCTTCAGGTTGCCAAAAGAAAGGCAAATGGGGAGGGGATAAGCGGTATTGCTGAGGAAGTACGTGATTATCAACACTTCGGGGAAACTACGATTAATTTGTTACATAGGTTCCGACATGTGAAGGAAGCCTTCATTCATTACAATTCTACTCTTCCAAGTAGTGCAGCCGTAGAACGTATATTTTCAATGGCCGGGCAGATATTAACCCCATGGAGAGATGTAAGCTATCAGACAAAAGATTTAACGAGCTTATTTTTTTAGGGTCTATTCTTAAAAAAAGAAACAAATAAAGCCAAAACATTGTTCTTCCTTTTGTATAATTGTGAATAAATTGTGAATTTGTCTTGAAACGCTTTTTGTTTATTTTTTGCGTTCTTCCAATATAAAAAACTTGATTTAATCAAATTAAAGGATGTTAACTTAAGCATCCATTCTGGTATATTATTAAATAGGCTTGGGATATAGAATTGTCTTTCTTGTTTTCCATAATTATTAAAAATATGAGGTATATCAATAATAATTTGAGTGTAATGTAAACTCAGATTTGGATATAAGAGCATTCATGAAAAAATTTTTTTCTTTATATACCAATATTATTTTGGTAGATAATTATTATTAAATATTTAGGTATTATTATTATTATTTAATTTTTATTAAATAAAAATTTCCTGTATGCATATATTAGCCTTTTATATTGATATTTTATAATATATATATAATAAGTTCTAGGAAGACACCTTACTGTTTGTAATTTTGACGATTTAAAAATATATTTTGTTATTAATTTCTCATCATTGCATACAAGCCCTAATGGGGCTTCGGAACATGGGAGACTACTGTCTTATATGTATAAAAAAATTCATTCTATAATAATATTTAACTTAACTTATATTTAACTTATTTAACAGATAATATAGGTTGTTGATTGGTTGGTTTGAGGTCATGTGAGTTTTTTTTTCAGTCATCTTTTGCCGAGACATTTATACATTTATATTAAATATTGAAAACAATATTGAAACGTGGTTTACCACACTGGCATAATATTTTGTGGCTCGAAGAAAAGATTAGGCTGAATGAAATTGATCGAACTCATTAGCGCAGAAATTCCAAACCCTGAAAGCGTTCCTAATATACACAAAAATGAACGTGATTCATGGCCCCTGTGGCATATTAAATATATGTTCAACTTTGATGCAGGACGGTCGTTGCACGAAGAGATTTCCTAAAAAATTTCCGTCATCGAAACTGTGACTGGTCAAAACGGGTACCCATCTTATCGACGCCTCACGCCTCAAGAAGGTGGATTCTAGCTGAGGTAAATATGCGCGGCCAGTCTGTTGTGGATAGTACGATACTCGCCGGTGCTTTCGCGTTCATTTGAAGCTCGCGTAAACGTCGAATATTGCACAGACGTGGAGATTTATCAAACATGTTATTAAAAATCGGAGAAGGTGTATTGCCTGGATCAAATGGTTTGCTAACCCTACCAGAGAGCCTTTACATTCCGTCTATGGAAAACTTACTCAAATAAGACGTCAAGATAACTCTTACTTGTGTGAAAGAGCCTAAAAATTATCAAGCGACTGCAATAAACCACAGCACTTTGTAAAACATTGATATATAACTATATATATAGTCTTGGATCAAACTGGTGCCACCACTTATCCGGTAGAGTTTCTTAACACTCTTAGTGCCTCCGGACTCCCCGCGCATAATATCGTCCTGAATGTCGGCGTTCCGATGATGCTTCTTCAGAACATAACCATTCCGAAGTTGTGTAATGGAACCCGGCTTAAATTAGTTTCGCTACAAAATAATATTATTGAAGCGGAGCTCCTAATGAGCTCTGGTGCTGATGAGAGAGTTTTCATACCCCATATAACCCTCATTCCTAATGACTTTCACTTTCAATTTAAACGCGTGCAATTCCCAACCTGCGTCTGTTTTGCTATGACCATTCAGAAGTCGCAAGGGTAGATACTCTGGGCCGTTAGCCTCGGCCTCAGAACCAGCTGCTTCTCGAACGGACAGTTATATGTAGTTTGGTCTCTGGTAACTAGCACAGATAATCTGTTCATAGCAGCTTCTATGGGAAAAAAGGGAAAACGTTGTTTATAATATAATCCTTTAAATAAACGGCAAATTAAGCTACATTCTATAAGTGATAATAAACGTGCTAGCTTATCTTTTTTATTCTGTTTTATATTCTTTGTATGTGTTCCTTGGTGTCAATAAAGAATGTTTGTATTGTATTCTATTATACAAAGGTTATATTCAAGTACCTATACATATAATAATTTCTATACTTTCCAACTTTTTTTAAACTATGTTCCGGTTTAGAATTTTTAAACATCCACGCAGATGAAGTCGCGGGCATCAGCTAGTAGTGAAATAAAATTATTTATACCAATAATAACAAACGCGAGTGCTGGAACTTGACTAATGTCATCTCAATTTATTCTAATTGATTAATACTTTGAATTTATCGCCTTAGACCCAGCGTGAGTCACCGGCCCCTCGAAACAAGGCTGGTTGCCCCGTAATTTGTGTTGGTCCATCATCGTGGTCCGTACAAATATATAGAAAAAGTATTAAACCGCTACTCCTGCACACCTAATGTCTTTTTATTTGACCAATAAATTGCTGTGAAAAAAATTCGTGAAACCGACTTCTTGATTTGCCCTCGTAGAAAATGTAACGACAGCTAATACGGCATTAACTCCGTCAGCTAGTATGCCGAAAAGCCGTGAGTTATCCGACTTTCAGAAAGGAGTTACCATAGTCTGCTGCATACTGGAAAGACATTTTGCGAAATTTATAGAAATTACTAAAATGCTATTTCACTGATTTGACTGTGGGCATGATGTGCAAAAGAACGACAGCAAGGCGTTCGAATCGATCTAGAGTCATGTATTTTGAACTTCAGAACATCACTGCTGCTTTTGCAGTGTACCTAGACATCTGCTCATCGACTATAGTTTTCACAGTGCAACATGTCCTTCATGAGTGAGCTTCTTCGGAAGGGCAGGAAAGAAGAAGTCTTTTGTCTCAAAGGTGAATACTTTTCGTCGTCTGGGATGCTGTAAAGAGCGTCACTATTGGACTGGGCAAAGCTTATATTGAATGATGAAAGCTTTTTCACTCTCCAACATCCGATGGTCGTATGTGCGTTTGAAGACGACCAAGTACGATCAAGAGTGCCTCATGCCCAGAGTGAAAGACTCTGGTGGTGGTGTCATAGTCTGGGCCATATTCTGTGCAGTATGTGTGGGACCTATAACTGTGACAATCTGTTCGCTATAGGTAAGTAAAGAATTTGTCGTCAGGCTTCCTCTTCGCGATGTAGCAAAGAGTAGTCCAACATGTTACTGTATATAATGTTTATTCTAATCAGGTGTGTATAAAATTCAATGTAATAATTGTCCTAAAGTGTAATACGGACAAACCTTTTGAAATAAGTTGGCAAGATGGAAAGAACACAAAGATACAGCAGGCGTGAAAAAGATACCAAAGCATGCCATCGAGAAGAAGATTGATTTCTTACAGAAATTCAACGACAATAGACTACTGGACGCACAGGAGAGCTTTACCATACACAAGGAAAATCAAGAAAGTTTATTAAACCAGGACCAAAGACCAGTCAGCGATTCCAATCTCGTCAAATGGTTGACAACAAAACGGAAATGGAAATAACAAAACTAAAATGGAAATGACACCTGATTCGACAATATTCTTACTGGTTTTTAAATTTCACCCTCAACTAATTCACATTCCGCTGACAGATGTCAACGGTGTTGCCGAAATTTACTTTCGGGCATGTATTGTGTGTTAAGAAGTAACACTTTGTAATTGCTAGCATTTTGAGATTAGATTTGTTTGTAATTTGTGTTTTTTTGTTATTTTCAATAATAATAGTCCATGTTTACTACAAATAGTGAATATTAATCTGCCTGTAATTATTTAATTATTTGACCTCTATACACAGTTATAATTTACTACTTGCTTAATTTTACTGCATGATTTCATATAGGGTATGTGAAAAGGTGTGTCGGGATGCTTTTGGCAGGGCACTGTAGATCAAACAAGTGAGCACTCACACTGTGTCATCTGAAGTTTGCATAACGCGGTGTTAACATTTTTATAGTTTAGACTGGATCAAATTGCACCAATTGCAGAAACTATGGCGTCAACAACTTCCCTTGACATTTTGGACAATTCTGCTCTGCCAGCATTGTGGCAAGAGTTTGGAATTGAATCATTCCTGTACCAACATAAAAGTACTCCGTGTCACAAAGCAAAGTGTATGCAAGAATGGTTTAAAGATATAAGGCTTAAAGAAATAGATGGGTCTGCATAGAGCCCCGATTTAAAACCTGAATACATGTGGGATGATTTAGCGCAAGGACCACGGGTTAGGAGAGACTAAACTCGTGAACGCTCTTGGGGAAGAATGAAAAGAAAATTCCTGAAGCTAAATACTAAAATTTACTTGAAAGTATTCCTCAAAGAGTAGAGACCTTAATAAAAGCAAAGGGAGGTTTCAATAACATATTAATTTTCGTGAAATCATAGTTGCAGTGCAAAAAAAAACTCCGCCCAGGACACCAGATGGCGGACTGGCCAGTCCCAAGCCTGAATAAAGGAGGAGGGTTAGCGTCAGGAAGGGCATCCAGTTGCAAAACACCCTGCCAAGCCTTTATGAGAGAGTGATATCCATGACTCAGAAAATGATAGAGCGTTTCCCGCTTAGGCGAATGAGGACTGTGAAAAGTATGCTAGGGTTATCACATCAAGAGCGGGTGCGACTAAAGAAGCTAGCTCGAAGATCTTTACTACTCAGGATTGCATCACTCAATGTGGGCACCATGACAGGAAGAGGAAGGGAAATTGTGGACATGATGGAAAGAAGAAAGATTGATGTCATGTGTGTACAAGAAACAAGATGGAAGGGAGACAAGGCAAGAGAACTTGGAGATGGGTACAAGATTTTCTACAGCAGTGCAAGCAAAGAGGGCAGAAATGGAGTAGGGATCATCATCTCACAAAAGATGAAGGAAAACGTCATAGAAGTAAGCCGCAGAAGTGACAGGATTATGAGGATGAAGCTGGATATAGGGAAAACAGTGAGCGCTTATGCCCCACAGATTGGTACAAGTATGGGGATGAAGGATGCTTTCTGGAAAACCATACATCAAGAGCTATGACAACTGGAAGAGAAAGAGAGAGTGATCATCGGAGGGAACTTTAATGGGCACATTGGAGCCAATAACAAAGACATACTTGTAGAAGGAATCCATGGAGGGCATGGTTTTGGAGGCTTGAACCAAGAAGGTGAACAAATCATACATTTCGCTGGAGCTTTCGACTTTGCCCTTGCCAACTCTTTCTTCAACAAAAAAGATGAGCACTTGATCACCTTCAAAAGTGATGGAAATAAAACACAGATTGACTACTTTCTGTACAGGAGAAAATATTTGAAGGAAGTTAAGAACTGCAAAGTCATTCCTAGTGGCAAGGCAACACCTGCAAGTTTCGATGCATGGATCTCCAACTTTCGATGCATGGACCTCCAACTTTCGATGCAAGGACCTCCCACTTTCGATGCATGCAGTCAGGGAGACAGTAAAGACTAAGGTGAAGAAGATCAAGTGGTTCAAATTAAAGGATACAGTTTTGAGGCACAGGTTTAAAGAAGCAGTCCTGCAGAGAGTTTCCAGGGATTTTGAGGATGTTCAAGAGTGGTGGAATAGAAATGCAGAGCCCATCAGGTGAGCTAGCAGGAAAATCTTGGGGAAAATAACAGGAAAATTCTGGGAAAACAAGGAGAGTTGGTGGTGAAACCAACAGGTGCAAGCAGCAGTACAGGAGTAGAGAAAGTCAAAAAAGAGGTGGGACTCAATACATGCCCCGCAGACCTAGAAGTCTTTAAGATCAGGAATAAGGAGGCAAAGAAGAAAGTGGCACAAGCGAAGGCCAAAGCATGTCAAGAGATGTACGATGACTTAGAAGCACCAGAAGGGCAGAAGAAAATATATAGCATTGCCAAACACAGAAGCCGGACAGCAAAAGATATCACAGTCATCAAGCAGATCAATGGAGAAATCCTGAGGAACACTGGGGAGATACAGGATAGATGGAAAGGGTAATTTGAGGAGCTACTAAACATAGAGAATGAACGAAAATACCATGAAGGTGGAATACCAAATGAGGGACTGACACAAGGAGTGAGGTGAAGGTAGCACTGAAGCAAATGAAGAGAGAGAAAGCAGTTGGACCGGAGGGACTCCCGGCTGAAGCCTGGAAGGCTCTTGGAGAGGAAGGGCTGAACTTGCTATGGGATCTCTTGGTGAAGATCTACAGAGAGGAGGAGATACCAGACGAATGGAGACAAAGTATTCTCGTCCCAATCTACAAAGGTAAACGGGACATCCAAATGTGTGACAACTACAGAGGAATTAAGCTAATGTCACACATCATGAAGATCTTGGAGAGGATCCTGGACAAACGATTGAGAGCTGAAGTTAATATTGGGAGTCAACAGTTGGTTTCATGCCAGGAAAGTCAACCACTGATGCAATTTTTAACTTGAGACAAATGATGGAGAATTTCAGAGAGAAACAACAAGAACTCCACCTGGTCTTCATTGACATGGAAAAGGCATATGACAGTGCCAAGGCAAGAAGTTTTGAGGAGCCTCAGAGTTAGAAGCGCACCAGAGAAATATCTCAGGTTAATTCAAGAAATGTATAGGAAAGCCATGACGAAAGTGCGAACCTGCCTGGGAGAAACGAGTAGCTTTGAAGTGAGAGTGGGTCTCCACCAGGGCTCGGCACTGAGTCCTTCCATGTTCAACATAGTGATAGATGTCATATCAGAGAAAATCAGGGAGGAAGCTCTATGCGGAAGGCAAATAGGAAGGAGGATAGGCCCGTCGTGTTCGCATCAACAATGGTCTCAATGCGCAATTCACCAACAAAATTATTCAAAGAATTATATCAATGAACATAAAATGATGATGCACTGTGATATAGTTTTATGTGCAAGATTTACAGCAAAGGTCGAAGAAAAGCTAGAGGATTGGAGGAAAGCTCTGGAAGACAGGGGACTGAAAATCAGCAGAAGCAAGACAGAATATATGGCATGCAACATAGAGGCCGAGAAAAACGAGGAGCTGAAACTGATGGAGACAGCAATCAGGAAAACTGCCCACTTCATACACCTTGGATCGACAGTTGATGAATGGAGTGAGACGGGTAGGGAAGTGACTAGCAGAATATAGACAGGTTGGAAAAATTGGAAAGAAGTCTCTGGAGTCCTCTGCGATAAGAAGATCCCTGTGCTTCTAAAGGGCAAAGTTTACAGGACGGTGGTGAGACCTGCAATGATGTATGGAATGGAAACACTCTCTCTACAAAAGTCCAATATACAAAGGATGAAGGTGGCAGAAATGAGAATGTTGAGATGGATGTGCGGAGTGACACGAGCAGACAGGATTAGAAATGAGCGCATCCGAGGGACAGTGAAGGTTACAGATATTGAAAATAATATCCAAGAAAATAGGCTGAGATGGTTTGGGCAAATAATGAGAAGAGACGAGAATTATACTTGCAAACGAGCTATGAAGATGAAAGTGGAGGGAAGGAGGAAAGAGGACGACTCAAGAGAAGATGGCAAGATATTGTGGATGAAGATCTGAAATCAAAGGATCTCAGAAGGGAATGGACAGAGGACAGAGAGAAATGGAGAAAGCTCATCAAAAACAGCGACCCCACATAGAAGTGGGAAAGCTGAAGATGAAGATGAAGAAGAAGAATAGTTGCAGTGCATAAATACATGTCCGAAAACTTTTGATCACAGTGTACTCCATTTTTTTAAATCTTAAGCAGATAAAAATTGAGTATATTTCGTAACGTTAAGCAGATATCTTCATTCCTGTAAGCATACGTTTTCTTTAAAATTCTGAAAAAAATAAAAATAGAAATGTAAAAATATTACAATTCAATTATTAACTGAATAAATATTATAAAATAATTTTTTTCTGCTATAACCTACGTTCATTTAATACTTTTAAAACATTCTTGCCTTCATTGAATCTTAACGTCGGTGTTTATGCACCATATTCGTGTTACTGAAGCCTTGATTCATAAAAAAAATCATTAACTTTCTTTAGTTTCCTTCGTTTTCCCTTTGTCTGCATTTTTGAGATGTTATGGAGAGGAAAAATTGTGGTTTTAATGTATAAGAAATGAGAGGCATTAAAAAACTCGTACGTGTATTCTATGTTGAACAGTCAGAGTAATGTAATGTTTCTCCCTCTCTCTCTCTCTCTCTCTCTCTCTCTCTCTCTCTCTCTCATTTTTTTCTTCTGGTTTCTCCTCCTCCCCTTCCTCCTTTAACTTCTTAAAAATCCAAATTCCTTCTAAGTAAGTGTTGGGCTCAGTTAATACTGCAGCATAAGAAAACTACGCACAACAATTTTTTTACCCTTCTCGTGTCTGCTTTTTTTATAGTTCTTTACCCCCTCATTCATTCAGAAATGTTGAAGGAATTAAATGTGGGAGAATATTTTTCACCCTCGATAACCTCGCTAAGCGCGTTTTTTGCTTCCCCCGTTTCTGTCTTAAGATCCCAACCTGCCGTTCTCTCTGTTAATAACTTACAAAATGTCGTGCAAGGTCATTATTAATTTTTTCACCTGAGCGCATTTTGACTCTCCACTCTCTTTCTTGTGAGTCAAAGTTGGGGGGTTTATTTTCTTTCTTTCTTTTAATTAAAAAATTCAGGGCTTTGCTCAAGCGCGCTGGCATAACATTAAGCAAATGTCGATACATTCTAATCGATTACTGAAAGCAAGTGATCTGTTAAGACTGGTATTAATAATAAAGTAAAATTTTATGTAGAGAAATCATACAGTGTGTATAATCATAATGTAATTATTTCTCGAGGTTCACAATGTTCTGGGAAATACTGAAGAAACGTTTTAGTGGACATGAGGATAGTGATTCCGAATGTTAGTTGATTTTATCGATACATGCTATCAAGGGAATTATATGGCGAATATACATGATGTTCACAAAACCATGACGGTATTTTGGTTACTTATAACTCCTGTTTTATTGCTTGATTGCATTGAAATTTTTACTGCAGCATAAAATTGAAATTGTTTAGTTTATTCTCAGGCTCATTACTTTTCTCACAAAGTTCATAGGTTGCGGATATTGCTTTCCGCGTGTTTTATAGCATCTCCAACGTGATGCTTTGAATGGTTGCGTTGATATTTCTCTTTAAATTCTCCGCCATGTCCGCGTGGTGTAGTCGGAACCGCGATTCGTCGGACCAGGCGACCTTCTTCAACTCATCCAGTGTCCAGTGGCGATGCCTGTGTGCCCATAGCAAGCGCGCTTTCCTATTTTGCGGTGACAGCGACGGTACCCGCAATGGCCGCCTGTTGTTAAACCCGTTTGGCCGTAGACAAAAACCTTGGAATGATCTCACCGAAAGAAATCTGAAGAGAGCAGGTCAACGTATTGTATAATATGGGTCCTCTTCGACCGCACCAATTGTGGTTAACCACATCATTCAGAAGAATGACGGATCTTCAGGGTGCGGAAGGGGCTCCACCCTTTTGGTAAAGCAATCCCTCGATATCTTGCTCCTGCGACAGCATACAAAATGTCAACATGTCCAGATCAATGACGTATATTAAAGATAGACTCCGAATCCTATTGTTGTAACTTGAAGCAAATTGGGAAGCTCCATGCCCAGAACTGTCATGGCCGAAAGTGAGTGAAGATGATGCAAAACACATGGCTAAACACGAGAGTAGCTGATTAATAATTCTTTCACACGCCGTTCACGGAGTGATAAGTTTATCTTTTCGTTTACTTTGTATTTGAAGTATTTTATTATATTTTATAAACAATTTTCGATCATGGTTTCAATTTCTATTTCGTTTCGATTGTCTTTCAGTAACGTATTTTCATTTTAGTTACGTATTTTTGATTTATTTTTGTGGAAAATGATTCCTGATCCTTTTTCTTGTCTGTTTGTACAGTTGTACGCAGGAGAACTTTGAGGAATGGTTTTCAATTAATAATTCCTCGGGCCCAAAATCTTCAAAAACAAAGCAGCCAGACAGCTAATTACTCCACGGCTCACTCCTGCCCAGAACTATCATGGCTCAATTTGCTTCACTTTTTGCCCCTGTTAACAATAGAATTCGGAGTCTATCTTTAATATACGTCATTGGTCCAGATAAGATTGCTAACGAATTGCTTCTTATGCGAAAAATAAAACAGCCCAACGATATCAGTCCTCATGATGCCACAGAACACAAGATGCATAATGAAAAGTAATGAGTCAAGAAATGTCTGTAAAATGTCAATGCAACCGCGCAATAAAAACCGGCGTTATAAGCAAGCAAAATATCGTAGTAGCTACATTTGTAGACATCCTGTATTATTGTGAAAGCTGTTAAATAACACAGACCAACAAAAATTAACTTTTTAAAATTATATTTAACGTTAAGAGCTGATTCTTATACTTTTTTAATGCAAACTCCGCATCTGACCTTAGTTTTTTTTCTATCACCCACAATTTTTTTGTTTTTCAATGAAACACGCTTAAATTATTCAGAGTTTGGGGCCTGATAAATTTCCTTGTGACCCAAAAATATGGTACTCTAACATTGCAGCCGGTTCTCTTCACACTCATTACTTTAACACTGATGTTTCTATGTACATAACTTGGAAAAGTGACGTGGTAGAACAAATCTAAAAGCAGATTCGGGTTCAGCACACTAAAAACCACAAGAATAAGTCAAACTGATTCAATATGATTTTTCATTGCTGGCCTGTGTATTTAGCCTTATATTAAACGATGTAGTTACCAATGTCTAGGCGAATTTCGAAAATTTATTTAAAAACGTTGCTTTTCTCTTCATTATACATCTACCGAAAACGCCGCTTAACTGAATAAGGAAAGCGAGATACTAGCCGTGTGTCTGAATGGTCATCTAAATTTTTTAAACGTTACATACTACATACTGTGTATTCCTTTCGTGATCAATCTCACTCCAACCACAACAACAAGACAATCATCGAGATCATCACCATCATCACTGTTTCATTTTGACAACAACTCCTGTACAGGCAAGTTCTCCAGTCTTCTAGGTATCCATTCACTCATGGAAACGGCTCAGTTATTTATTTAAATTCGTATTGCTTATTGGGTTCTTTCATTGAATTTAATTAAAAATTAGTAAGAGTTAACACAGAAATAATTTAGAAAGTGTTTTCTTGCATTATACAGAGGGAGCCAAAATAGGAGGCACGCATCATAGTAGGAACTATCAAACATCTGTACGAAGTGAATGGATAAATCATTTCATCCAGATCAAAGCAGTTCGTGATGTGATGAAGCAACACCATGTGAGATTAATTATTTTATAAGAATTCAAAAATTTGATGTAACATGTTCCAGAATGGTAGCGAATGTCAATAAAACATGAGTTCCGCCCCAACGAGTGAAGGGAGTGTCCGTAGACTTTTTCTCCATGAAGATGATGTTCACTTCGACCATAAACCAAGAGCTGGTCTTCGGGTTAAATGAAATATGGTACCAGCTTCCACAATAAGTGAGCTCAATGCTATGGGCAAGGTTAACTAACTGGGGCCTATCCTCCTCCATGATGAAGCACGACCACATGTGTCTAATGGAAGCATGCGGAAAATAAATGCCTTGAGATATAAAGTTCTCCTTCACACTGCGTATTCGCCCGATTAGGTCCTATCTTGTTTCATATGTTTCGCTACTTGGATCATTTCTTGAGGATCATTTCAAGCCGTCAGCGATTTCATAGACCATATCAGTCATTATGAGTTAACATAAATATGTATCGTACAGAAGGAATCAGCGGCTTTGTACGTGTCACTTACAAAATATGTATCGACTCACATGTTACTTACAAAATATGTGATAATACATTTCTTGAGTTTTTGTCAAGTACCAGAGTGATGCGCAGTGGAAATTGTCACAAAGCATTGCGATAGTTTCAGGCTCCAGCAGAAAAAACAAACTGAGAAATAATGCTGGAGTTTGTCCGTCGCCATCCGATGGCAGCAGATAGCGCCTTCCGCAATCAAGAGACCTCTGTTTATATATGATCCCTGATTGCGGAAGGAAGGAGAGAGATCGGCGCAAGAAAATGCGCAGAGAGAAAAAGGCGATTGAGAGGGAGCTGCGAAAAGGGGACTTGGCTACCAAGATTGGAAGGGAAAGGTCGCCCTTAAAGAATACGTCTATTTCTCATGAAAAAGAAAAGAACAGCGAACCGACGACGAGTACTTTAGGAAGGCCAGCGAGGAGAGAAATAATTGAAGCAAATGCGTGCGCCAGCTTAACAGACTCACAAGACTGTGCGAGCTTTCCTAATGCGACGCCTAATGCCTTTATGACTAATTGTGCTACTTCAGATTTTTCTCCAGCTGCCAGTGTCCAGAGCTTGTCCGGGGTGGTTTCATCGGAAGTTTCTACAACGTCGCGAGCGGACGACTTTGTTCTCTACGAAGGAGAAGCAAGCCGAGCCAAGGCGAGAACGGCGTCAAAGGAACCCGACCGCTCCACTTCAGCTGCCGTAATCAATGAAGGGGAATTCAGCGCTCCCACCGAGCAGAGGACAGCTCCTATCTCCAGTCAACGGTTTTCCTGTGGATCCGGACCAGAGACAAGATTTCTGTCGTCTTCCTGCGAGACGTTTCTAGTGGTTGTAGTGGGACTAAAAGCGAAGGATTGTTATGGCGTATATCCCGACGAGGAGATGACGCCACTTTCTTCCACCAACGACATAGCCGGTGTCTTTCCCTGGACCAGTTTAGCCTTTAGACGGGAGAGTCTAGGCACCTTTGCCCTACTTTCGAGGTAAGCCAATTTTGCTTAGAAATTATTCAGCTAAAACCGTTTCGCTGAATGACGTTATACTTGATAACGATCTATAGCAAACAGACGAGACCCCTCTAGCATTATCAGCTCTCGCTTTCCGCGCTTTTGGGTGGTCTATATGATACCATATGCGCGTAAGAAATTTCCAGCATAACTTTTATTAAAATTAAAGATGGTAAAGTCGTAATGCATCTATTGCGCATTTCTTTATTTATTTGTCCCAGTAACTATTGGGCTTGGTAAAAGATTTTGACAGTTATTGGTTTTTCTTTTTGAGAGAGCTTATTAGAATCTCAATTTAACGTTGGGGCGCTTAAGGGTCTTTTCTTTTGTTATATGCGTTGTATGATTATTTATGGGCGTTGACGTTAGAACATAATTAATGGGATCCATATTTTTTTTCCAGCTTCCCGTGCGGACTGGTTTCAGATGTTTATCGCGTTGCGTAAACGCGGGACTGTTTTTGGACTGCAATGGCAGTAGGATACAAGCGTTCTTTTGGACCCTGTATTTAGAAACGAAGCAAGCTTGCAAGCAGAGTCGCTTAGCTTACTTTCAAGATTTCTGTTTTTGAACTGGATTGGGCTGGAAAATTTCGTGGTTCGATTACGACGCAGAACCGTAACGCATTTCACTTGTTAATGCGGTTCCCGTCCTACTCACTTAAGTAGTAGTGAATGTTAGTGAGCAATATCTGTTCATCGTAAATTTTTGTAGTGGGGATTTTCCACGTGTAAGTGGAATTCCCCCATAATCAAATCATACTGTTTAAGAGCGTAGGTTACTTAAGTTTAGGAAGCGCGCTCAGTTGTTCTTAATGATTAAGTGTATTTATAATTATTGAATAGAATTAAAAATATGATTATAAACAATTTATAAAATATATTCTCCTTGATCACTTATTTCCTTGCACTCACACTTTTCCACTGCGCATGTTCGTGACAGAAATAAAACTTGAATTGATACCAGACACTAAGATCATACGCTTTATTTGATAATTAATAAACTTTCATTCATAAAAATTAACTAAGAACAATATAGTATTAATTTAAATGGAATTATGAATAAACAGTACAAAGAATACCTACTAACACGCAGGCAATTCTACAATACTATCAGTTACTGCCATTAGTCTGTGTTAAATAATGACTTGAGATTAATCTTCACAGAATACATGAATATCTAATATTAACAAATATAATTCCCGCTATCGTTTCTTTGACAAACAAGACTTAAATAATGATGTAAAATAGGAAAGAAAATTCCGCAGCCCGGAATCGAACCAGGAACCTTTGGCTCGGAATTTCGATTCCGGGCTGCGGAATTTTCTTTCCTATTTTTCATCATTATTTCGAACAGCTGAGGTAGGCGTATTATTAAAACCCTCACTGAACATCTAATGATTTATTCTTTAAGACTTAAATAAATTAATCTTTATGCGGGCTTTAAGCGACGATTGCTTAACAAAGTCATAATTAGCTACTTGTGTCCTCTGGACAAATTAAATGGCGCTGACTAGTCTTCTGTTGTACTCGAGCCACCAATACGAAAAAAAAGGTACACCAAACCTAACGCCGGAACTAACTTGGAAAGCTGTGACGCTGGGCGTTTACATTCTGGATGCTGTCTAAGGAAAGCTGCGAGAATTAATTGTATAACATGAGTGGTATAGCTTTGAAAATTGGGGAGAGAAACATTAAAATTAATTAAACCCCTTTCACTTTAACAATAACAAATGTTAATAGAGAAAACACGACTACTACCCACTATGCTATTATGCACAACTTAAGCTATCACGTCGTCAATTCGTTATAATGATTAAACCTTCGCATAAAGGCGCAGGAATAAAATTAAAGCGCGACAGGCGATCGGGAATCCGAGGAACTTTGAGAGAATAGGCAGAGCATTATCATTAAAGAATAACGGCTCACCTGAAATGTGGGGCGATGCAGCCGAGGCTTTCACTCAGGAAAACTGGCAGGGTCCAGGGGAAAATTCCCGACACTCGGGACTCGGGCGGAATTTCTCCATCGTCGTAGTAAGGCAGGAACGAGCGACAATCCTAAAGATTCACGTCCGACAGAATGACTATCGTCCTTGTGGGGGCTACGGCAAAGCACGGACACCAAAGTGGTTGTCTGGCGTGGAGACCATGTCGAAACACCGAAGAAAGGACTGCTGATAGATAACCTTCTCCATGGACGGGGCTGGCTCTCGAGGAACTTCTCTCCGACGATGCATTGGATTTCGATAAACCAGTCACTAAAGAGTCCGACGTAGCTGTCGAGAAACCTATCGGAATAGTTAAATCATTTAACTTATTTTGCGCACTTGAATCACGCAATAACAGTATCTTTTCTGAAGAGGCGCACGGAGAAAACTCTACGCACTCGTCGGCTCTAGCGGTGGAATCTTTCCTATCATCAGATTCTTTCGTGCGATGTGCGTATTGGAAATTTCCACAAAATTTCACGTGGCAGAAGATGTCTGTTTTTCACGGTCCCCGGAATCTCACTCCTCTATTCGATTCTCCCGCTCGCGCATTACGCCTTATTTCTTCGCCGCCAGCGTGTCTTCCGCCTACGCATCTTCCTATGAGGAATTTCTTCCTCCTTCATCGTAAAGATGCGCGGCTTATTATCAACAGATGGAGCCAGGTTATTGCCAACATTACTTGCTAGCAAAGATCGTCTGATAGCAATATTGGCCGCTGATTCACATCTGTGACAATTTTCGGACCTGTAAACTTATCCATTTCGACCGGGTATAATCTCATTGTAAAGTGGAAGCAGAAAAGGCAATAACAAAAGCAGTGCATCGTATACCCGACAGAGACTGTCGAATGCTGCAGAGGACTTTCTTTAGCACAGACATGTTCAGATGAACTACCATGGGACCTAATATCATGATCAATATTCAGCGAAGGTAAAGTAGTGCAAAAAATTCTTCGCAACTGGACTATAGAGTTATGGAAATTTTTTGTATGAAGCTATGAATTTCACTACACACATGGACAGTCTGACGGCCACACAAGCATATGCAGAATGCGCAGCAAACGCTACACGCTTGATTACATTGTGTCAACTTCAAATGGTGGTGATAGGATTTAAATCGCTAGTTCGACGTTTTCTCATGATAACGACGAAGCAGCTGAAGGAGATTTCCAAAAATGAATTCAGGAATGTTTCTAAAACAATGTGAACGTTGGCAAACGTGTATAGCTGTCGACAGTAACAATGAATAAATATGGCGTAAATCAATTAACTGAATTGTTTTTGTGAGATAAACGTATTCCACGAATTTTTTAAAATTACCTTTTATTAATACTAATGATGTTACAGCTACGATCATGATCATCATTAATGCATTTGGGAATATTTTAACAGGAACCTCAGTAAATGTTCAATTATAGATCATAAATATAATCTCTTGAGAAAAAACTAAGAAAATTAGAAAAACACTGAATATATCCAAAGCATATGCTAAAAATATAAATAAAATGAATAAATACCTTAAAGTGAATAAATATTTATTTATTTATTTATATTTAAAAAAAAAATAATACAGCAGTGCCCAACAGAGCCAGAATGATGTTCTATTATTTAATCTTACAATCAGAATTGGTAATTTTGTTCTCTATCCAGGGA
This sequence comes from Rhysida immarginata, assembly GCA_023313115.1. Taxonomy (NCBI): domain Eukaryota; kingdom Metazoa; phylum Arthropoda; class Chilopoda; order Scolopendromorpha; family Scolopendridae; genus Rhysida; species Rhysida immarginata. The sequence continues at coordinate 1,256,745 of JAHWFO010044290.1, read as the reverse complement.
CCTAACCTGTCGGCTATTAGGCCATACTGGCCCTGGATAGACATTGGTCTCTGTAATAAATTAAATAAATAAAAAAGGCGTATCTCGATTATCAAATAATCATCATTCACTAAAGAAACACACGAAAAAGGTAAATAACTATTTTCGTTTCTAGAATTTCCACAGTGAAATTTTAGATCTACATAAGGTTCTTAACAACAGAGATGTTATGTGAACAATTGTGAGGATTTGATATCACGTACTAGTAATATCAATAAGTTCGGAGGCTGTGCTGATATCTCCAATCTGGCTTGCAGGAGAGGGGAACTATTTAACGTGGGGAAGAGGTACAGTCGGGTGCAAAAAGGTTTTTACCTGTTCCGTAGGAACTGAGCTTACCGGATGTTGATCGTTGCAAAATCAAGTACTTTTACTGGAGTCAAGGCAGATTAGACTGAACCTGTCCCTTATGAATGAAAATAGGGTAGCAGGTTTACGCTTGGGATGTGTTATTTACGTACTCAACTATGACTTAAGTCTAAACCTTTATGCACCCGACTGTACACATGTCGCGAGGCGTTGTAAGGAGGAAGCAGCTCCGGGGTGCAGGGTTTATCCAAACAATGCGTGTCAGTGAACCATAGCTGTGCGCGTTCGTCGGAAGGGCGTGGTGCATTACAAATTCGTACTGGAAGGGAATACAGTGAACAAGAAGGGATACACGCAGATCTGGCTCACTTCTATGATGCTGTCCGGTCCGCTGGAAACGGTCAGAGCCCTGGAAAGGCAGGGATTGGATACTGCAACATGACAATGCCCCGCACATCGATCTTTCACAGGCCAAAATGGGAACGTCAGCCATTCCACATCATCCCTAATCACCCAATCTCGCCGCACGCGACTTTTACCTGTTCTTTCGTCTGAAAAACGAATTCAAAGTATGCCGTTTCAAGAGTGCATCTGAGGTTCAGGAAGTTGAGACGGCCGAACTGAAGACAATCTTCTCCAAAGGCATGTTTTCAGAAAATACTCGCGTTGGCAGAAGTGCATATTGCAGAAGGGCAAATTTTTTTAGTGTGTTGTACGTGATAACAATACATCATATCTGTCAGGAAGGTCAGTTTCCAAAGTTATTAGTATATTTTTGTCCGCGAATTTTTGTGCAGATGTGAAGATTATGCCTCGGTTGTGTGAGACTTTTTCCTTTTTAACTCAAACTTTATTTTTGAATAGTATTTTGAATTTGGCAGTTACTTCAAATGTTTAAAGTACATATAATTTTTTGGAATATAATGATTTATTTACAGTTTTATGATAGGGGAAATATATTTATAGAATTTTTAAAGAAACATTTTGTATTAATTATATAAATATTTAATATCGATTATCCATTCATTAATCGTATAATACTTGTATATTAAAATGAATTAGAAAAATTGCTGAAATTTTGTTAAAAATAGATTAACCCCATGAGCACATATAACTTAGTTTAAAACGTTTCGATGAAAGTTGTCAATAATCAGTTACCATATATAAAAATTTTCAATTTGAATTAATGTTATCGCACTAGATATACAGTATACAGGGTTAGCAAGAAATAAGTCTCCCACTTCAGAGGGCTACAGAGTTAAGCAAACAATTAAACATAGCGCAATTTAAAATACAGCCAGCGCTATCTCTCGGAATTAAAAATGAAAGATACACTGTATTCACACGCGAAAATCTTGCAGTCATTGTTGATGCTGCTTCACTGAACAATCGCAAAAAACCTCATTAAAAAAAAGCAAACAATGACGTCACAATTTTTTAAAGCTGGCAAAAATCCCTTTCAGCTCCAGGTAAATTGAATTTTTTAAAATAAAATGGTTGCTTAAGTCAAAAAATAAAGCTATAGTCAAAATATCATGTAATTAGTTTCAGCGGCTTCGGCTTGGCGATAATGAATCAGCCAGTCAGGATGAAATGATAATATGCCATAATTTAATTTTCCGTAAACATTAACCTTAAATTTGTTTCTCGTTGTTTCTGCGTTAATAAATTATTAAATTTGAATGTTGATGTTTATTAAGTTGTTTCTTAACAATTATTGATGAAAAATCGGAAAGAAAATTCCACACCATGGATTTGAACCAGGAACTTTTGGCTCAGACTGCCAACGCGATAACCAATTGTGCTACTGGGGACATGAAAGCTAAACTCTATTTACATGTCCTTAGGGCTTTATTAGAGCAGTTACCTAGTCCGCAGGCTGGGACTATCTTTCCTATAGCGTAAAGAATGACTCATGAATGTTCTGTGAGGGTTTTATCCTACGCCATACCTCAGCTGTTCAAATTATTGATGAAAAATAGGAAAGAAAATTCCGCAGCCTGGATTCGAACTAGGAACCTTTGGCTCAGGCTGCCAACGCGCTAATCACTTACGACACTGGGGACGTGAAGGCTAAATGCTATTTACATGAACTTAGGGTTTGGTTAGAGCAGTTTTCCCCACGACTATTTATGATTTCGGTGGAATTCTGAAATTTTGAGAACTCAATTTACAAATTTTCAAATAATTTTTGCATATTATGTATTGTAATAGTTTTTACAAATTTATATAAGAATTTTATAAACAGCATTCTTGTACTTAGTCTAAAAGGTTTCTTTCTTTATTCTATTTTTTATGAAATTTATGCTTTGCTTTATCCGTTTCAAGTTGTTTTTTTTAAAAATCGGTTTTCATATTTCTGTGCAGAAATTTGCGGTCTCCTTTCCTTGTTTCCGTCTATTCCAATCTGAACGTCGTAATAATAACGGATGTAAAAGTTAAGAGTGTAGCATATTAATTTTTCAATTTTTTTTTAAATTTTCATAACACCTATGTAAAATATAGAGGTAAAAAAGGAGACAACGCTCCAGTGTATAAATTATAATGAGGCAGCGCGACAAAATGCTGTCTTAAAATGAGCGAGAGTGGAGAGAAAGAGAGAATGACAGAGAAAAGAGTGAGACAAGAAACAAGAGAGAAATAGTGTCGATCATCTTTTCTCATTGCCTGGCGTTGTTTTCATTTAAAATTCAATCTGGTTTTCGGGCGCAGCCTCCTCCCGACACGAGCCCGACCCTTTTCTATTAACAAGCCGGATTTCCTTTAATGCCCCTGTTTGGCTAGGTTGCGAGCGCCAGCTGCGAGCCCCTATGCTAAGAGGCTTAGGGAAAAAGTGTGGCCGCCATATTGGCAAATGTAAAACAGCGCTTGGAGATTAAGCAGGGCGCTCGAGAGGGCGTCGGGGTTGCCGGGTTCCAAAACAAAGACTTGGGTAGCTGCCATTCCCCCATCCCTACCACCGCCTCCCTCCTACACCACATTATACAAGATGCTATGATGGAGACGATGAAAATAATTAACAATAATACCGCCTCTCGCGTTCTTTTTTTTTTCCGTTCCTTCCTACTCGTCGGTAATTCTTCGAGTCAGATTGAAAGCGAGGAAATAAAATTTATGATTAAAAAAAACAGTTAGGAAATAAGAAATGGGAAGGTTAAGAGATGAGGAAGGTTAATGAGTTTTGTTTGTTTCTTGAATTTTCTTAGATTTTAATGCAATTTTTTATTAAGGAAATCAAGTTAAAGGAATTAGTGCGGACAGTTTTACTTAACATTATCTCTTTCTTATCAGGAAAACTCAAAGAGTATTAAAGTAGATATAATCAATTAAATATTTCCAAAGTTCATTTCCAGGGCTTGGTTTCTCCACTTAAACCAATTGTTCAAAAAACTAGAAAAAGTGTAAAGCTGGAAAATAGCTGGATTTATTGCACTATATAGAAATGGTCCATGAGGTTGCCAGAACACCAGATAACCATAAAAAAAAAAACCAGAACACCAGGTCCCCGGGTTTTGGAGAAAGCCGGTTTGTTTGCCTAAATATATAAATCAAAGCGCGTTATTAAACATGCAAAGAGCAACGAAACACTATTTAATTGACTATACATTGAAAAAAAAATCTCAAAAATTGCGCTCCAATAAACGTCGTAGAATGGATAGTCCTTCACTCTGTGTTGTATTGATTGAGATTGTTCTGTTTACCTACAAGTGCAATTATCCCGGGCAACGCCGGGTCCTCTGCTAGTTCTTAATAAGCATTACTCGGTACCATTAGACATACTGTTGATTCCCTTGCCAATAATATAAATATAATATTATGATGTCTCTAGAAATGTTGGTTGAACATAGCGAAACCATGTTGTTTTTGGTAAATTTTAGAAGGCTTTTGCCACATATTTATGTTTTACTACACAGTTGAAGACAGTAACAGAGGATGTGATGTTTAGTTTAACGAAATAAATAATTTATTTTCAGTTTATTATTACAAAGAAGGAGATAAATACGTAATATAGATGAAATTCTCAATTATGCATATAATCTCTGAATTACTGTTACAACACATTCACTGACAGTTACGCATGGAAACATAAAAATCACAGTTGAATCCATCTACAGAGGAAAACGGAGAAGGAGTGAATTTTCTTAACAAAAGTCATACGATACCATATATACTTTGGGTCAAATTCTTTATCTACACATAGAAAACGCAATGTTTTGTACAGTATGTTTGTCCGGATTTAAAATGCAACTTGGAAGTAAGTTATAAAATTGAAATTTTAACACACAGCTGTGTAATACTACCACAATGATGGAAAAAATCCACAACTGGCGATAATTCTCTCAAAATTAATAATCTATACAGGGTGATTCAGAATTCATTGTACAAACTTCTAGAGGAGATAATATGGGTGATTCTAAGCAAAAAAAAGTTCATATGAACATGGGTCCGTATTTGAACGATAACAGATATAAACAGAAATAAATTAATTGCTGCCATTAAGATCATGAAGTTAATTCAAGTTCTCTTACAAATAAGATAATGAAATTTGGAGGAATAATAGGGTACATAAAATTTGATCGTATTCCAAAGAGTAGTTTCCGAGTTATGCAGTCAACATCGTAACACATTTTGGTTAGTATTCACATGTGAGCACGTGTTACGATGCTGAATGGGTATAGTCTACAATCTGCGTATAAGGCAAAACCAGGGTGACTAGCGACCGGGAGAACCGGGAAAAGTCAGGGACTTTTCTGTAACCTGGAAAAGTCAGGGAATTTTACAAAAAATCAGAGAATTTTACGAAATCAGCAAAAAAATGCGAAATAGGAACGAAAAATTTGAAAAATATCAATAATATTCTATCATGATAGATTTATTTTGCTGCTTATGGTCAGGGAAGATAACGTGATCAACCGGGAAAAATCAGGGAAAAGTAAGGGAATTTTACGAAATCGTTTTGCTAGACACCCTGAAAACAAACAAATGCCAGAAATTCCACGAAAACTAACCTAAGTGGCATTAAAATTCCATGAACTCTTAAGATCAAAAAATAGACTTGTAAAAACAACGACATACCACAAACAATTTAAATGACTTACTAAACTAGATGATTACAAACACATTATTACATGGGTCACTCCAACTTATACATTCAAAGAACAATAATTTTCTTTCAAGCCCAGGAGTACTAAATTTTGCAAGGTAAGCATCACATAGAAAGAAAATGTAGTCCTTTTTACTCAATACTGTCAATAGGAGATATTTTTTAAATGTAGATGAACCCTCTAAGAAGAGCCTTTAATAAATAAAGACAATTCCACGTTATGCTTCAAACAAAACAAGCAATACACTAAAAGTGAATTAAACTAATTTACATTAGTCATATACTCTAACGTGGTTTCTAAGATAGTTCTTGTTAGCAGGGTAACATGACGGCTAAGAAATAAATTCTTGTCTTTCAAACTAAATTATGCCGATTACACAGTACAAGCCAAAAAAGAGAACTAACGTTCTACTATTTTCGCTTCATGAGAAAATTAGTCCGGGACACTACATACACACAAATGTTCGGCGAAAAACTCAAAAAAAAAAAAAAAAGAGTCTACTCGTTAATACTCACTGCGCTCCACCGAGTCAGGCATCCCTATCTTATATTGAATGAAAGTGATTTAGATTTTTTTCGATACGAGAAATCAGTTACGAAATATCCAAGCAATGTTCTCGTTTAAAAATTTCTCGTTAACGACAAATCTACAATCCTATTTTTTTTCGTATCAAATGCGAAACCAAAATAATCATAGAGATATAATACTAACTTACAAGTGGCGCGTTCTTTCATGCTATGAAATACAACAAGTGCGCTACTATTGGCGAAGTAAAAAGTAACCACAGGGATTCCATTTCCCATAAGTAGATCATTGAGGGTGATAACTGACTACTAACTGGCTCATATTGGCAGATAAAGCACAAACAGACAATCGACTAAGCGAGAGAACTAAGATGGTGGATATTTGACCGGATGTTCTGGCTGTGCACAAAATGCGCATGAACATGGATCTCATTACGCAATCGACATTTGTCAACGAGAGATCGAAAAATTCTTTCGTGAATTTTTTTCGTAACTTTCGACAATCGTCTAACTGTAACGGAAGTGCCGTCAAAATTTTTTCGTTTTCGTACGAAAAATTTCTTGTAACGTAAAAAAACTAACTCCTTAAAGACTTAAGACCAAATGGAAATATTCCCGTGTAACGCTAAACCTTGTAGACAGCAAATTTCGTTGCTTTCATACCGAAAGACACTCTCTTTCCAACGCACTGCCTCAATTGATATAGCTGGCTGTAGACTTGTACAAGCTCGCATTGTATTTGTTGATTAAAAGTTCGTGGCTTTCCCCGGTCATTCTAATCTGTCGTCCTTAACCTGAAAAATTATTAAATTGGAAGCGTCTGCTTTTGATATTGTTATACCGTTAACAATTTGCATTAATTCACAAATTAATTCAGTCCATTTACTTTCAGCAGCAGATAAAGTGATGAAGAATGTACATGTTCCAAATTGTCTACCATCGAAACAGCTTTTTTCCTCTTCTGCTGCCGATATGGTGGCATTGATCTTATGTTTTTGAACACAGTGTTTGCTAATTAGGGAGTCAATGAATCCAGGAGTTCTTATTTGAGACGCCGTAATTCCATTTCCAAAACTTTTTCGAAAATATATTTGAAATGATTGAGAAACTTTCTCGTTAAATGATTTTCTGAAAGTCCACAGCAATTTATTCGGACAGCAAGCACGTCTGTCTTATCTTCTTAGCTCTGACTTGGCTATGTCAGTTACATTACTCGTAAACCTTCCTTTAATTTTCGCTTCTCTCCTCCAAAAATTTTTGTCAGCATAGATTGGAATTGGCGTATTTCTCTTCTGCTGGTGCTATTTTATTCCCTTTGTAATCAATAAGTAATGTTTCTTCTGCTCCGGTATTGTCAGCACTCCTCGTTGGGTCTTTGGTTTGTTCCAAAGAAGAATTTTCTTCGCTAACTGCAATTCGAGTTAATATTTTACAAACACGATTATAATTTTTATCAATCGATGCGATGATTTATAAGACACGTACATAAAATGAATGAGTATGGAAGAGAATATCATTTTCCTTGTCATTTCCAGGCAGATTTACGGAAAACGCATCTACCGTTTCTTCCAGCTGAAAGTCTAAAGTGTCTCCTGAAATAATCCGCACTTTTTGTAATTACTGTCCGGGACTCAAGAGAAGACCTCTGAGTTGCACAATTCCACCACTACACGGCAGAAACATTTGGGCGAGTTCATTTCTATAAAGGTTGGCCAAGGATATTGCAATTGTTGTCATTTTTTCTCCTGCGTCTCTCCTCGTGTCTGCGTTGTTTTTGTTGCGCGCGTATGGCAAGCCGTTTTAACATTTATTCTTCTTTTTCTGCAATGTATAAATTCTTTGACATATCGTTAATTCCAAGGTACATATCGCTAATTCAATTTTACATATCGCAAATTCGAAGTCACATATCACTAATTCAATTCTACATATCACAAATTCGAGCTATGATATCAGAAATTGAATTAGCGATATGTGGCTTCGAATTTGTGATATGTAAAATTGAATTAGCGATATGTGCCTACGAATTTGTGAGATGTAAAATTGAATTAACGATATGTGCCTTCGAATTTGTGAGATGCAAAATTGAATTAGCGATATGTACCTCCGAATTTGTGATATGTGAAAATGAATTAGCGATATGTGCCCTTCGAATTTGTGAGATGTAAAATGATTTTTTTCTGCAATGTATAATTCTTCTGCGACGTTTTAACATTTATTCAACTTTTTCTACAATGTTCAGACATATCGCTAATTCCTTTGCGCCAGTTTAACATTTTATTCCAGAACTATTTTTGCAATGCACAAATTCTTTGACATATCATTAATTCGAATTAAGGATGTGTACATTCGAATTTGTGATATGTGAAATTAAATTATCGATATGTGTCCTCGAATTTGTGATATGTGAAACTAAATTAGCGATATGTACCTCCGAATTTGTGATATGTGAAATTGAATTAATGATATCTTAAAATGAAGCGTAATTAAAGATATCATTAATTCTATTTTAGATATCATAAATTCGAGGGTACATATCGCTAATTTAATTTCACATATTACAAATTCGAATGTATATATCCTTAATTCGAATTAATGATATGTCAAAGAATTTGTGCATTGCACAAAAAGATGAATAAATGCTAAAATGGCGCAGAGAAATTAACGATATGTCGAAGAATTTGTACATTGCACAAAAAGAAGGAATAAATGTTAAAACGGCTTGCCATACGCGCGTGCTTTAGACAACAACTACCGGAGAAAAATATGAAAACAATTGCAATATCCCTATCCAACCTTTTTAGAAACAAACTCATCCAAACGTTTCTATCGTGTAGTGGTGGAATTGTGCAACTCAGAGGTCTTATCTTGAGCCCCGGACAGTAATTAATTTTTTAATATATTATTAATTTGATAAAGCTTTCAATTTTACTTAAATTACCTTCACTGTAACGTTCCCAGTCACCTGACAGCTCTATATTCAGCTAGACGAGGTAGTGAGCTGCCTGATACACTTTTAGTGATCGAACCTTGATCAGGAATTTGACAGAGCTAGTTTGGGAGTCTGTTTTTTTTTTGTTTTTTTTTATTATCGCTCTGCAAGTATTGCAGAAACGATGTTTACGTTTAACTTCTTTCTCTTCTTCTTACAAATTATTAGCAGTATTTTTTATGCAAATCACGCTATTTATTAGGTCGCTGGAGATTCCATAGGCCGAAAGTGATTGTTTGGTCTCAACACTGGAAAACGACTTGTGCCAGAGCGACCCACATTAGCAACATACATATTTTGGTATTTCAGCGAAATTCTTGTAGCAAACTTTCATATCCTGTTTGGAAAAGCCTGCGCGTGTTATCGTGATATCGCGTTTTTTATGTCGTGTTTCGGTGTTATCGTCTTGCTCCATTCTTCGCTTTATCTGTATTTCGAGCCTCCCGCCTTGCAGCTGTGAGACATTATTGCTGAACAGCACGACGCTGTGGATCTTCTTTGGCTTGTCTATTATCTTCTGTGTTTCGGGCTTGTTCAATGGCACGGCGCTGTAGATCTTCTCTGGCTTGTCGTTGAGCTGCGGCATCGTACACTTGTTCAACAACAGCATGACATTCGGCATCCTGTCTGGAATTTCGACGAGCTTGAGTATTTAGTATTTGCTGCTTTTCTCTTCTTTCGTCATCATTACGGTATGTTTTTGCATATAGACGCGACGTTTGTGTGCCTTCTGTTCAGCACTTTTCTTCCTTGTAATTGGCATTCCAAACCAACTTCTAATTATGAATAAATTTCTTTTTATAATTTTCGGAAGTATTCTTACTTAATTTTTCTTTCTGTTTGAAATGGAACGACCACACGCAAATGAAGCGCACGGGAGCTGAAGAACGCGCGCAAGCTAATGATGTGTGTGAATGCCTTCGTAACGGGCTAGTGTTCAAGCTAACATTAACAATACTGGAAGAGTGGAAATCACAGTCTATAGATATTCATGGTCATCGAGCTTCGGCCATTTTCCATTGTTTCGAGAAGCTAAGGAAAACAGATCGCGCCAGATGCCGCATAGATCGCACCAGGGCCGACCGTGACCTGCGATAGAGGTATTTCATTGAAACTGAAAATGAAAGTAAAGTTTCTGTCTGTCGATAGGGCGGAGCTGCAGGCGTTTTTAGGCCGATTATACATGCAGCGCCACTTTTCAATAGAGTTCCCGCCCTATTGGGAGCTAGAAACTTTAGCTTTATTTTAACAATGGAGCTCGATGACCATGAATATCTATAGACCGTGGTGGAAATATATATTTTTAAATAATTTTAGAATTTTTGCATATTAAAATTTAAACTATGTTATAATAACAAATTAAATACAATTTCAGAGTTGTAATTACATATATTTGCAGCAAATTGGTTAGAAATATTTGTTCACATTATAATCATGATTTGTCGTGTGCGTTTCTGCAAATCATTTTAAAAGACCAGTATATTTTTTATTCAGAATCAGAATAATGCGTGCTATATTTTCAGTTACTTCTGAAAATTCACATTTTTATTATTTAATTCAATTTTTTTGCATTAATTTTCTTCATTAATTTTCTAAAGCAGCTATTTTTTAATAAGTGAATTTTTTTTTTACAGTTTCAATTTCCATTTTAAATTGAGGACTCTAATTATAATACTGAAGACCTATGGTGCCCGGCACGAAAGAAAAAGGAAACTGGCGCATGTGTAAACAAATAAAACTCGTTCAACCAATCAGAAACGGACTGGAAACGAGGTATTACTTATACCTGGCATCAGTAGTAAATATTGCCTACTGCACGACGATTCTACCACTCGACGGACGACGACATACCTATTGCAGTCTGGACGACTTTCAGTACATCGGTGGATTTTCCAAGAGGACTAAAAAGGTAGGACTTTTTTAAGTCATTTATACTGAGTCGTTTTGAGTAGGTGCGTCCTTCTAAGGACGGCAAAACCCAGCACCACACCTGCTTCATGATGACATCAGGCACTGTTAAGTATGCTGATGGTAAAGTGTTACCTTGTGACCTGGCCTACAAAGATGCGTGTAAGGATCCGAGATTTCTGGCATTTGACATTATTATCAACGGACAACTTGAGGCATTACGCACTGAACTGAACAGCAAATATTTGGAGTTAGAATCAAGAGTGGAAGCGCTGTCTAAGGAACTTGGTAGCAAAATTGATAGTTTAAAAGGTGATATTAAGAGTGCTAGCTTAGAGACTGCCAATGGCTTTGCTAACCTTGGCAATATTATCAAGGAGTTTATGGGTTCTCCCATTACTTCTGATTCGCCCATGATAGTGGTAAATCCTGATGCAACACATAATAATGAAAATGTTTCTACTTGCCTGGAAGCAGTCGACGAAGGAAACTCCTCAATACGAACTAGCGTCAAAAGAAGGCACGAAAATGATTCTGCTGACAGTGATGGAGGTAACTGGCGTATTGCGCAGAATAAAAGAAACAAAGGTGGTGTTAGGATAGACAACATTCAGTCTACTGTCGATGTCAAAAATGGTGTTTCTGTAGCCATACGAGGTAACAAAGCCAAACTTGGTTATTCCCAAAGCAATGCCACCCATGGAAAGGGAGTTATTTACATTCCTCCGATTATTATTCGTCATCACGGAAAACCAATCAAGGAAATTCTAGAGGAAATCACAAAACATGTGTCTTTAGATAAAATCATCTGCCACACTGGTCGCAAGGACACCATTAAAATTAAGTGTCTTGATGAGGATACGCACAAAATTCTAGTATCTGGAGTAAAGAATAACGATGTGCTAAAAATCCAGCATCATCAGCTCAAATCAGAAAAGCTGCTGAAATACGTTGTCCGAAATGTTGACACAACGTATGACCTGGAAGACTTTTGTGAAGATCTCAGGAAGGCAAATTATTATCCTGAAAAGGCAATCAGGCTGAAAAAAGCTAACGGTTCCGTTGAAATGCCACTGGTGTTAGTTCTACTCCAAAACACTGAGCACAATAAGTCATTTTTGAGTTTAAAGCGTGTTGGTCCCCTTGCTGTAATTGTTGAATTGTTTAGAGGCAACAAAAGGCCCTTACAATGTTACAACTGTTTACGTTTTGGCCACGTCTCCCAAGGTTGCACCGAATCGCCTAGATGTAACAAGTGCGCAGGTGACCATCAGTCGAGGGACTGTACAAATGTAAAGGGTAAAGACCCCCCTAAATGCATTCGTTGTGATGGTCAGCATACTTCAAGTTACACCAAGTGTCCGAAATATCCCCAAGTCAAAAGGATCAAAACCACTAAAGTAGTT
>JAHWFO010044290.1:1196788-1221539 GCA_023313115.1 Rhysida immarginata | reverse complement strand
AAAAAAAAAAAAACGAATAATTTTTAAACAAACAAACATTAAAGACACACATCCAAATTTCTCCGAAAGCGATCGCAACAATCCTCTCCCGGAGGCTGGGCAATCTTCTTAGAAAACATTGAAACAATTGTCTTCCAACAGAGGACTGATTACGATCGCTCACGAAAAAAAAAAACAATTGCACTTTTAAACAACTACACGCAACGAAACACACTTGTATATTACTTTTTATCAAAACAAAACACTTATAGTAAATAACACTCATTTATTCAGACGAACGAAACAAAACGCATAATTCCCTCAACACAGACACTGAATTTCAAAAATTCACTCTCTCCTTATATTCTCTCATCGGACATACGTGACAAGCCTTTAACTAGCACGTCACAAATTATAGTTTTAGTGTCCAAAATAACTATTAATTAGCAGTAATATACATTTAAAAATTGCTCTAAGCGTATGCGTGCAGCGCATAATGTACTATTAATTACTTACGTACAATTATTTCATCGACTCCCGTGCTCTCTGTTTTTAAGCTGCTCTATAGGGAGTGCAAGTGTGACGTCAGTCCTTGGAATTCTTCAGTCACGTGACCCGATTTGGTTCCAAACAACTCTTCTCGCTTCGGGATTTAACATGGTTCCAACGTAGGGATGGAATAAAATCGTTTTGTATAAGCCCACTGTTTATAACACATTTAAGATATGAAATTGTTTAGTTCCTCACAGCTCAAGAAGGAGCCAAAACAGCGATTTAGACATCTATCGTTTTCCCAAAGAAAGAAAGATCCGCGAACGATGGCATTCTTTTGTTAAGTGATTAAAAATGATTAAAAAGCGTTCTAATATTAATGTATAAATTAAATAATGGTATTAAATGTCTTAATAATAATATAAATCACACAAATTATCTTAATAATTTAAGAGATGTCACTTTTACTGGCCGCCCGTTTCAACGTTACTAGTACGTATATTGCGTGGTTCCAATGTTTGGAACCAGCGATCCCATTTCCTAGGCTCTCGGCCCGTTCATCGCGCAAATGACGTCAGCTGTGACGTAGTCACTTGCACTCCCTATTATTCGATTATTTTCTGACGATTTTGACGTAGAACTACGTCTATCAGGGGTGCAGCCGAGTAAAAATTCAGTCGCGGTTTTTCGTTCAAAAAGTGATGTACATATCTCAGTCTATATCTTTCTATCACTATATCCTACAACTATGGTCATTATCTCGTTGGAAAGAGGAAGGTTGAGTCTTGAATAATAAGCAAACATTTCACCAAATGAGCCACTGGGTCAAAAGTTATAGTAAGTTAAAGTTAAGTGAATTTTATGCTCGCCATCGTAATAACGGAGTGGCGCTACTGCAGCATATACGTGTGCGGTGTTTATTGGAACTAATTGGAGCTAACCATGGCCTACGAGAAAAGGCCTGTGCTTTTAATATAAAGAAGGCCTGTGCATTAGGTATAAAAACATGGAAACACGAGTGTTTTAAGACAATATCATGAAATCCTGTCATCTGTCGGCGAAATCAGTACATCATCATTTATATAAAATCAGCGATGGTGGACGTTGCCACAACAAAGAAAAAATCTAACAATGAGTTATCTAACAATGGGTTATTTCCCGATTATACAAACGGGTGGGTACGCTTCTAGTTTTCTATTAAAAATATGTTGTAAAATAATAAAATATATATTATTTTAAGCAGATTAATTATTTTAATAAATGAACTTTGAAGTTTTGTTAATTTCTTAAAACAAAACAATAAATCTGACTAAAATAATACGAGGGTTCGGGCATAAGTCATGGCAACTATTTTTTTTTATGAGAATTCAAGCATGGGTGGAAAATGTGAAATATACAGATGAAAGGACAAGGAATGGACGAAATTTACGGACATTTAACAACACGCCAACACTTTGCTTCTCATGTTTATTAAGGTAGTTGACAACATTACAGGTTTCATGTTCTGGAATCATGAAGCCTGTAAAGTTTCATACGTTTCATGCTTCTGGAAAATTTATTCTGGAACATGATTACAGATTTCATTTTCCAGAATAAGTAACAGAAATCAAAATAGAGAACGACTGTTTTGATATACGAGCATTGTTCAACTCGGGTTACATCCACCTTGCACGGCGGTTGACTGAGAACTGATTTAACATTGCTCTCTGCACAACATCAGGAACTCACGGAGCCATATAATGTTGTGGAAACATACTAGCAGTCACAGCTTCCTTGAGACATATGACATTTTATGATACCATCCCTTAGCTCTGAGAAAAAATACATGTAATAGTTGCCATGACTTATGCCCCAACCCTCGTATATGTTTTCAAACATGTTGGTCTTAGTTGTTTGTAAAAATATAAATATATGGGTCTTTAAAACAACAGTGATTTTACGACAGAGTCGACGCGTTTCAGCTGTGGCTTTCTTCAGGACTGTGTGTATAATGATTAAAGAAGCTTAGAAGAACAAAATTGAAATGAAATTGAATATAGTAACTTTTTTTTTTTTTTTGTTCTATTTTTCTCCAAAAAATACACACAAACGGTAACCAATAACAACATACAGTAGTAGTTCTACGCCTTAAAAACCCGCGGCTTTGGCAGTCACCAGAGCCTCTGTCAATTTTTTTTTATTTATTTTTTTACTAAAGATATGGAGATTAATAATAAGATGGGTTGTTTACCGTCAAATTTTGACGGAATTTATCTAGTTTTTAATAACAACATAGAATTAAATAAAAAATTATTTTCAGTTAATTAATGTCTTTACCATTCATTATTCAAATGTTCAAAAATTCTGGCTATCAAAACTAGGTGCACGATGATATTTAGCTGTTCATAACATTAGTTAGACCTAGCAAGTACTTGCTACTGACAACAATTAGCTGTTAATACATTAGACCTAATAAAAATTTGCTTTTGAAAACATTAGACCTAACACCTACATGCTATTTGTGCCAATTGGATTTTGATAATGGTAGGTCTAATAACAATCACTTATTGATAACTTTAGGCCTAACAGCTATTTGCACCAGATAACAATTAACTATTGATAACGATAGGCTTGCCAACAATTAGCAGTTATTAACTTTAGGCCTAACAGCAATTAGCTATTGAGAAAAATTATTATTATCAATAGCCTAAGAGCAATGATCGACAACAATGGCGATACTACTTTTTAACGGATGTAGAGAAGCAATTTTGCATCAATGCACAATTATATACATGAAATTGCCGGCTCGGTGGCCGAGAGGGTTAAGGCACAGGTCTTTCCGCTCTCGACACCAGCGAGTCGCGGATTCGAATCCTGCCCAGAGCATGGATGTTTGTGTTTGTTTATGTTCATAATCGTTCTCTCATCATCATTTGGGGATAGTACAATAGACCTGAGGTCGCAGTGCTTGGTTCTTTGACAACCACCCCTTTCAAATTCATTATCATTATACATGAAATTTATTCTTGATTAGTTGCTAGGAATTGATTGATTTATTACATGTCAAATTTTTGGCATTGAAAATTTCCAATGATACCTTCATGGTATCATTAGATCACGTACAACTGAACCAGTTTCGACCATCTCAAACTTATTAGTATTCGTTATATTCATTCATGACTCGTCATTACAAGTTGTTTGATGTACTAAATGCTATGCCTTAGCCTTTGAAAATTTCTAAGGGATATCATAATGGCTACTTAAGAACGTATGGCAGTGAACCATTTCGACCATTCTCGAATTAAATTTATCAATTGGCGAAACAGTACTTAATAACGTTATATTCGTTCATGGCTCATCGTTACGAGTGGTTTGTTATGTTACTTGCTATATCTTACATTGAAAATTTCTAAGAGATATCATAATAATACCATTAGAGCGCGTACCATTGTACCGATTCCGGCCATCTTCGAACTTGTCCGTGCTCTGTCCCATATCTATCGATTGGTGAAAACAGATTTTTAAAATCTTTCATTATTTTCGAGAAAATCTAGTTACGGTCGGACAAGGCAAAAGCATAGCACCTTTCGGTACTTTATAATGTCGAACAATAGATGATTCCGAAAATATGGCCTTCAAACATCAGTATTAAGCCCTAATTGGTAAAAACCTACAATTCGCTGACGATAATTGGCAATTCGCAGTCGTCAGCCCTCTAGCGGCCAATGACTCAAGCTTCCAAAATGGCCGACGAAGGGGGTAAGTGAACAGCTGAGGACACCTCACAGCATGGCAGCTAATGGTATAGTTAACTGAATAAGCATGAACAACGATATCCGTCGCTAATATTTTATATGTATTATCTTGTAGTGAACGCCAGTAATGAAAATAAAAGTGTTTGGTAGAATAGGTAGGCAGTTTTAAATGCTCAGCATGTAATATTTTGTGGGAGGAACAACTCTTTTTGCCTTTTGAAAACGTTAACAGATCTAAAGACTACTTGACTATTATCTCCCGCAAATCCTATCACAGTAAAATAATTTCGCCCGAACTTCATAGTATTGTAGACCTCGCCTAGAGGAATTTGCATTCTAAATTCATAACTGCATACCACATAGAATATATACTATAGACAGATGGACCTCTCTAACTCCCACCGCTGTAACCTTATCCCAGTGGGCCAATCGAAATCGAAGTACATAGTGAAGTAGCACATGGCCACAGTATGCTATATTCCGAATTTCAACCATCTCGTATAAAATATGAAGCGGAAAGAGAGACTGACATGGTAAAACCAATAAGTTGCTGCATGCTTCCGCTACTTAATAGAGTTTTGATTATATACCGTTTCTGGGTAGATATTTGTTAACCTCCTTTGGAGTAGAACTAACACTGCTACTCCTTAGCACTAAGGCTATTATGTGTATGGAAGACGGAAGTGCAGTACTGTTCTTCCCACAAAATATTACATGCTGAGCATTTAAAACTGCTCCCCCCCCCAAAAGTACCTTTTTCTTTAATTACTGGCGTTCACTCCAAGATAATCTAAATTAGCTGCAACACTAGTTGCCATGCTATGAGATGTCATCAGCTGCTCACCTACCCCCTTCGGCGGCCATTTTGCAAGCTTGAGTTATTGACCGCTAGAGGGCTGACGACTGCGAATTGTGTAGTCCCCCCCGGAATGCGTTGTACGATCATTACGCCAACAGCCTTTAAATAGGTGTAACTTCAATATAGGTTATAATAACGCAAGATTCCTAACTAATAAATTTAATGATCTACGAATTTTCATAGTGACAAATCGAATAGAGGTATGTTCAATTATAGAGACATGGCTAACGGCTAATCATGACAATATATCTACAGGACTAGAAATCCACCCGTCACAAGACGGGTGTCAACCGTACAGGTTGAAGAGTAAAGAAATGAAAGTGGAGCATCAGTGGTTTTCAAAACTTAAATTCTGCAGCAAGATACTGTTCGTCTGCATAAAACATTTTTCAGTTTATTTATTTAGTTCATAACAATGGCTGGGTATTATCTTACCACAACAATCCCTGGCTTCAGACGGACTGTTGTAACTTTCTTTGTTGGCCTCGGACGGACTGACGGACAGATAAGAGAATTATAGTATTAGAAGATTAATGGATATCATCTTTACCGTGTCTACCGTGCCACTCGATCTGGGGTGTGGCGATCTACGTCAAGTTACCATAAAATTTCAGTATAAGGAATCGATTACCGATTCTGGTTTAGAAATATTAACACTCAAATATTAAAAATTTGGATGGGTTTATTTAACTACAGTTTACCGACCCGACATGATAGGGACTTATGAATTTTTTGTATTGTCTTTTGAATTCTTGTTTTTCGGTGCAAAAAAACATCATTTCTGAATACGAGATCAAGTGGTCTCTTATGTGACACGTTGACATAGTTTGCTATAATAATTTGCCACTAGCGAATAATAATACTCATACAGATTTGACTGGAAGAGAGGTTAAAGCTAAGAATTTGCTGTTCCAGATAACTATACAGAGTGTTTACGAACTCTGTGTACAAACTTTTTTTGAACCTTATTTGGAATATATTTTGCCAATAAACTGGGAGTCGCAAGTAAATCATTGATTTATAAAAAATTATCAAACATCATACATACAATGTCTGTCTCGGACTTCCTCATAATATTGTCTCTCTCGTTAATGTATTTCCATAAACTTAGAAATCAGAAAACTAGATAGTGAGGGTCACAACGTTTTTAATAACCAAATTACGTGTTTGTAAAAATTACAAAAGCTGTTCACACTGTTGACCATGAGCAGCAATGCATGTCTCATAGCGTCCCAATGACTAAGTAAGGTTAGCCACGCATTCTGACATTTGTATGTACAACGTGGGTCGGTAAACCGTAGTGAAATAAAGCCATCCAAATTGATCTGCATATTTGATTGTAGACTATGGAGAAAAATTAAAAGAGAAAAAGTAAAGCTTAAAACTATTAAGTAAATAATCAATTTTCAATGCAAACAAAGGCAAAACATTAATTTAAAAAAAAACTTCTGAAAAGGATATTTTTGTTTTACACTTCTGCAAAAACTGATGTTTGTTTCGGCTATTTTCAAATGTCGCTTTATTTTGTTTTATATATTTATTTTGGACAGTGTCCAGCCGACGGGGTTCTTGGCGTGTGATAAAGGCAGAGCAAGGGATTGGAAACAGTGGGAGTGGGAGAACGAGAAATGGATTTAGATAAAAGAAGAAAATAAGGAGGGGAGAAATGTGTATTTTGAAGCTGCGCAGGTTAGAGAGAGAGAGAGAGAAAAAGTGAGCTGTGGGGGTAGAATTCCATCGGGAGATCGACGATAAAACGTGGCGTAAAGACTGGTCACTTGCGGTGCTCTCGTTGTCGTTTATGGTCATAATTCTTCAGGCAGTGCATCAAATGTCGTGTAGTTGTTCTTCATAAAGAAATAACGTTCCAAAAAGTTTACGCAGATTGAAATTTTCAGTGTTTGGCTGTCCACCCGGGGTCAGGTTCGGTCCAGTCCAGCTGGTGCGACATAGCTATTCGCCAACCGCCTCATGATATTTCCTCCTACCCTCCCATCACACCCTCGGACACGGCGCTCCCCAACACACTAATACACTTTTTTATTTCATCCATCCACCACTGACATTTTTGAACTAACATCTAGAATGTATTCTTTAATTAATATATATAATTTCGTTAACTTGCAAATGTTTAATATTACAGAAGATATAAAGCTTTATATTGTTATTTATGATTTAGATAGCTTAACAAATTACAAGTTTTAAATCTCACTTTTGTGTTGATATGTGAATAAAAACGTATAGTTGAAAGTGTATCAACGTGTCTTAAAGTGTATTAAAACTTACTAAAAGAATACTGTTATTCAGAATAAGAATCGTCGGAGAATTTTTCAAATGCCCTATTACATCTATCTTGATTAATGCTTTATATTTCATTTGTCATTATACAAATTGTATAGTAATTGGATGTTACTAGCATTAAATTTTGTTTTATAATCTTTGAAAGTCTCTTGAGAACATACTTGTTTTTTCAATACCGAAGACGTGCGTGCGTGTTAACATTATATAAAACGCATTCCATAAATTTGCTAATGGGATAAAGGGAAACAGATTTTCTTGAAGAGGTAATATCAGAAAAATGTGACAAGTTTTAGGATGGAAGTGTGTTGATTGAATTTGCTTAAAAAAGAACAAGCGTATAAAAATGCACAATTTATGTGAAACATTCTAGACCTCAAAGTTCCAGTGAATCGCAACGATAAAGATATTTTGTAATTTCACATATCCTTCACAATAAGTTAATTATAAAAGTTATTGATATATTTTTAAAATCTAGTTTTGACTAGAGACTAGTTTTTTAAAATCTAGTTTAAACTTAATCAAACCATACATTAGACAATATATCGTGCAAACACAAAATTGATTTGGTGAATTAGTACTCTACTATTTTTATGAAATATTGCAAATAAGGAAACTAATTTTATTTGAATTTCGTGAAATTCAGGAAGATGCTAAGTATTCGTAGATAGATCTTTGTAATTTTTTTCAATCTACTAGAAAATTTTTAGTATAAAATTCTTACTTGTACAGTATAAAATATGCCTAATAGATGTTGCGCCTATGTTTTCATTCACCCGCTAAAAACTTTTTTTCATTGAAAGCAACGTAAGATCTCAAAATTGGAAAGAAATGTTTCGCGAAAAAATTTCCGTATGTAGGTAATAGGGCTTTGGACAAAAATATGTAAACACCTGTAAAAATGATCTTGGACTGCTTTTGGCGTCTAAGACGTTCTGAGCTCACTTGGGATTTGATATATAAGTCTTGGATGGCGGATAATGGAATTTGATACAAAAAAAATTTCCTTTCTTGCAGATATGTTGGAAGCAGCAACTCCAGTTACCACTGGTTGTAAGTTCGGGACGGTGTTCGCCACAGGTGAACATGTCTAATGGTAAACATATGTTCGGACCGTATTACAGTCTTTCATTGATCAATAGTCCACGATTTATGGATGATGAACGAACTCTCTTCTTCTAAGCATAAATATCGGACACTATTTGTTTGGCAGTTGTAGGTCGCGGGTGAATATTTTGATTATATACTTCCCTCCTCGCAATTTTTGTGGATACTGGCTTTAGAAGACTGGGACGAAGCGTTTATAATAATGTTACAGCAGTTGTTTTCTTATTCTGAGTCACAATGCTTCTCATTGTTCTTTAACAAATTTAATTGAGGCTTTACAATACAACATGGTGAAAATTGAATTTGACATGACTAGTTTCGGCTTATATTTCCGTTTTTTTCAAGTGTCCATAAGAAAGGATTTATATCTGTTAACTTTTTACAATACAGGGTGAAAATTAATTCCACTGCCAAACTTGGAGAGGTAGTAGGGATAGTCGAAACAAACAACTTTTCTTTATACCAGTTTTGCGAGAAAAATTTATTTACCGACGCAGAACAGTTACAGCAGAACTCCAAGACATGTGAGAACAGGACGTGTGGAAGAGGAGATACTGCAACGGTTTGCAGAGGATCCCTCAAGAAGCACCCGTGCAGTCGCACATGCTGTGAGGACCAGTCAAACAATTGTCTGGAACGGCATGCATGACAATGGGCAACATCCGTACCACGAACAGACTGTGCAGGCTTTGCGATCCAACGACTACCAACTACGTGTGCACTTTTCTGACTGGTATCTTCGGAATGATGCCGTCAATCCTGCGTTTGGTGAACTTGTTTTGTTTTCTGATGAAGCACAGTTCACCACGGATGGTCTCTTCAGTTGCCACCACCGCCACGTGTGGAATGACACAAACATTTTGAACGACTGCTGTAACTGTTCTGTGTTGGTAAATAAATTTTTCTCGCAAAACTGGTATAAAGAAAAGTTGTTTGTCTCGACTATCCCTACTACCA
This sequence comes from Rhysida immarginata, assembly GCA_023313115.1. Taxonomy (NCBI): domain Eukaryota; kingdom Metazoa; phylum Arthropoda; class Chilopoda; order Scolopendromorpha; family Scolopendridae; genus Rhysida; species Rhysida immarginata. The sequence goes on along the minus strand of JAHWFO010044290.1, from coordinate 1,212,113 downwards.
CTCCAAGTTTGGCAGTGGAATTAATTTTCACCCTATGGTAGAATTAATTGTATATGGTGGCAAATATTTTCTCACTTTTTTAAAAAGTAAACTGATGTAAATCCTCTCCTATGTACACTTGAGAAAGGCGGGAAATGAAAGCCGAAACTAGCCGTGCCAAATTCAATTTACAACATGTATGTAAAGCCTCAATTAAATTTGTTAAAAACTACAATACAAAGACCGATTCATTTTTTGACAATGTCCTTTTGTCTTTTTCAGTCAGTTGGCGATGTCGTCCACACTTTTGCTTATCAGACGATGTTTTCCCAGAAATTATATATGACGTCATAACCTTTGATACTTATCTCGCGACACACAAATTGGCAACTTCAGTCACAAAAGTATTAACTAATTGGGGACCACTAATTTGCTCTGTCTGAAATCCAGTAAGTTCTGCATTACTTGCAATGCATGCTGTGAATAAAAAAACTTGCTTCCATGTGTTAGCTATGTCTCTAATAACCCACTGGAATTTAAAGAATATCACATCACTTCCGCTTTCAATTCGAAACATAACAATTTCACATCTACAAATGGTGTAATTTTACCATATGTTTGTCCACCATAGTATTCATATCTACGAAGAGAAGCCCATAAATTCGATATGTACGGACTTCTCTTTTGGAAAAAATAATTCTTGTAAAAAAATTGATGGGGTCTGTAGAATCATTTGGGGAATGCTGACAGTTTTTATTTTTTAAAAATTATTGAAACTGCCCATGTCTAACATTTTAAATTATGAAACGTTATGTCAACACCAACAATGCAATCGTTATGCATGTGTGATCCAGGCCAGCTTCAATAGGGTTTAAATGTTACACACAAAAATAAGGTTTACCTATTCTAAATGAAAAATGACTGAAAGAGACATAAACAAAATGCGTCGCATACGATTCTAACTATGAATATCTTCAGAACGTTTTCTCTTTATACCCCAGCACAATTGGATAGACTTCTGCACTGCCAATTTCTAGTGAATCGTTCTGAATTTGATGAACTTTTTGTTTAAATATTTAGAATTTCATGCTGTGCAATTTTGTCCTATCTGTTAGGGTCTGCAAGAAGCAATTTGCATTAGGTCTAATTTGCCTATTCAAGCAAGACCTGTCTGATTGGGCCATCAGATTAGCCGCCCACCATTTCCTATTAGTCTGCATTGACAGATAACAGATACCTATCTATAAGGGTCGTACAAATGAAAACGAAAATTATTTATTTTATCCAAAGTGTATACAAGGAATTTGAAAATACTCTCCAAATGCGTTAAGGCATTTATCCCACTGTGTATCAAGGCGTGTAATTCCTTTATGGAAGAGGTCTTTCGGTTGCGTGTGGAACCATTCCAAAATCTCTTCCTTCACTTCATCGTCCGATTGAAACCTCCGGCCTTTCAGATGTTTCTTGAGATCCTCAAACACGTGAAAGTGACATGGGGATAAGTCAGGGCTGTAAGGTGATGCTGCATTGCTTCTCAGTTGAACTCTTTGATGAGGTCAACCGTTGCTTTCGAGTGTGAGGACGCGCGTTGTCGTGGAGAAGAAGCACTTCTTCTGTAAGAAGTCCAAGACGCTTGCATTTGATGGTCGCGCGCAGTGCCTTCGATGTTTCCTCATATCTTGCTGCGTTAACTGTGATGAAAGTCCAGTAAAATCGGGCCTTTGCGATAAAAAAACACGGTCAACATCACCTTCCCCGCGCTGTTTGCGATTACTTTTGATTTTTTGGGGGTGGTGACCGATAATGCTTCCATTGACGACTCTGACATTTGCTTTCGGGCTGGAAATGAAAGCACCAATTTCATCCATTTAACGATTCTGTAGAGAAAACTCTCTCCTTCCTGTTCATAGCGAGTCAAATGTTGCAGGGACATGGCCAATCGGATGTCAGATGTCAAATGATACGGGACCCATTGTGCACAGATTTTTCTGTAGTGAAGATGGTTCCTAATAATGGAGTGAACAGTTCCATGACTAAGGAATCCAGTTTTAGTAACCACGATATCGATTGTCACTCTTCTGCTTTCCTTTAAGACAGCGTCAATTTTGGATTTGGAATCATCCGTGATGGCGCGGTTTGCTTGTCCAGGTCGTTGATCATCTTGCAATGATGATCGTCTGTCACGTGGATTTAGCAGAGTGAGAACAAGAATAGGGAACGTATAAATAAAGAAAATATTTTATTCACTTGTAAAATATTTTTTAATTAAGATTTCCAAAGAATTTAATAAGCCGGCAGTGGAAGAATTTTGCAAATAGTTTTTTTGATTGATTGGTTTAGGAACAGTCAACAATGGCAGTCGCTGAATTCGATTAATTGTAGACGTCTCCCGAAATTATGATCCAAGTTTCGGAAAAAACGCGCGAGGAAAAGTTAAAGTCAAAATGTTATTTCCCGTATGAATCTCAACCGATGACGAACACCACGAATCTCTCGATGCTGCTTCGAAGATCTGTCGAAGAACTCCGGCGATGCTGCTTCCTAGTCGCCGGTAGAAGATCTTGTGCGGTCCTAGAGAAATTGTTCGTCGCTGATTACCATCTGAACCACGGACGTCGTAATTAATGATTTTCCATTAAAACGATGACGCTTTGATCCTCTCACAAGCTTAGGTAGCAAAAACGTCTGATCATTACACTTGACGCACTAACACATTTATAATTTGCCGATACAATTACTATAGCGATATCTCGTCGCTAACACACACTCACACATTAGGCTTTGGTTAGGTCGCTATAGAACACTTTATAAAACACATACATAAATAGACATCACCTCGTCGTCAAAACACTTAATCATACCAAACCTACACACTAGCACTAACATTTTGAACTACGTTGAATTTTCCCGCTCATGGATAAGACATAAATATAAATATTATACACCACACACATCACTCGCTACAGCCAGCAGATGCTCACCAGAAGAAACACTCGAAGCTATGCCGACCATTCGGCATCATACACAACACACTATAACTTTCGCTGGGCGTTGAACACCGTGCCGCTTCTGCGCGGAGTGGAGAACTCGAAGTTCCGAAAATTGCTACCCAAGCACAGTATCGTAGCTACAGGTCATTGCTATGCGGGAAAGATTGAGGTATGTCCTTTTCTCCGCTGCGTCGCTACTCGCTGTCTTAATGAAGTACAAAATCAGCTCAGACACTGGATTCACGCTCGCCGAGGTTTTGGCTTCGTCACCTCCCGACGCAGCGAAAAAGAAACAAAGTTCCAGTTCTTAACTATCTGTAGGGAAGTGGCATTGAGCGCTTAGGAATGAACCCTCCAATTCCTCTTATGATAAAGTGACACAAAGAGAAAGGGAACACTCTTAGAGCCTCATCACCCTCAGCCCAGTCAATGGTTTCGTACCGAAAGAGTACCCGAAACAGTGTGTTGGGAATTGTAGGCTATACGGTTAGGCTATACGTGGCACATGATAAGTACCGATTCGTTAATGAATTAGAAAGCAACGGCCTACTGTAATTCCAAAAACGTCCTTGCAGGAATTTTTACTCATTCACGCTCGACGGGCTCCATCCATTGTACTGCGTCGTTCCTTCAGAGGTGGCGGGTATCTCGTCCGCTTGCCTCTCGTTGACTCCCGTCAACTTCTCCTCGTCCAAGCAGAGGAAAATTTGTTTCAAGGCTCGTGCAACTTTCTCCTCGAATACTGCCTCCAAACCACCATGGTCGAGCGCTTATCGTCGCTCCCAGCGTCGTTGCCAGCTGCCTCGGCCGCGTGCCTCACCGACCGTTCTCTCCGTGGATTCCTCCGTCGTTGTGAGACGCGCCCGGCTCCGGAATTATGCTACCATGACTGCCGTAAGAGTCCTCGCATGCTGGCTCGTGGTGGAAGTCGTCTCTCCTGAATTCTATCACCGTTGGGTCGCACGTCCGTACTCTCTCGCTTCCATGCTTTCTTTTTCCTTCTCCTCCAGTCGTCATCACGAGACCTTTTCGGGATGACGATCTTTACATCACTCACTTCATCACCTTCTACCCTCTTTGCTCGACGCTCACGCCGATGAAATCCACGTGACGCCATCCCTCCGAAAACCTCTTGCTCCATGCCCAAACACGAGTGAAGGTTAGGCAGTCATTTCCATAGACGTTCTGCATACGACGATGAATTTCAGAAACTGAAACTCCTTCACATGTCGAAAAACGAATTACTGCTCTCTCTCCCTGTTTCGTTGACTCCATTTTCTTGTTTGGACGAAGCGATCGCTCGCAGAGCTTCGAAGCGTGAGCTATCGTTGTTTCTCACGTGATGCAACACTTGCAACCTATTGTTCAATTTGCACGTGGGGTTTCGCAATTGTTGAAAACAAAAACTTACGATCCTACACGTCATCTTTTTTCCCCCACACATTTTCGTTTTCATTTGTGCGACTCTTATACATTCCTGAATTCTTTTCCTTCCAGTCTGTTTATTACGAAACATTTTTATTTTTTCTTATTTTTAAGATGTTTATGAAGTCAGTTATTTCAAATAAAATTTTAAAATTAGAATATAGATTATGATGTTTGTGTGAGTTATGGCGCATTAGATTATGTGCACTAGAGCATTAAATCAGTGATGACACAATTTGTTTGTTTTTATTAGCTAGGACTTTTTATTATTATTGAACATAGTTCAGATTTTTTGTTAGTAACCGGGCAAATACCCCTCAAAAAAGGAATAGTTTAATCGAAAATAAAGAAAAAGCCCAAGCTTATGTTCATTTATAAAATAGGCTTAAAAGCCAACATGAATTTTTATAGTTATTAAAAAAGCCAACATGAATTATTTCTTAATTAATAAGTCCATTTCTTAGTAATGAAAACAATAAATTAGACGTTCTCATTTTCCACAATTTGATTAAGCAATTTAGACAAGAAATTTGACATCTTGATTCGTGTCTTTACTGCAAGAGTTCTCCAACAGAAAGTCCATTGGAACAAACGTCACATCGGCAATCACATTGCCTTGACTGGTATTGTTCATCATCTGTAGTAGGCGTCGAAAACAAGACATGCGAGAGCGTTAGTGAAAAATCATTGGATAAGTCCCAGAAAAGAGTAAAGGAAATTGCTGAATGTGATAATGTGTTAGCCAGTGAAACCAAATGGTGTTTTTAGGCAGTTCAGTGAGACAAAAACGGCAATATGGTAGCTATGTGAACGCGTTTTCTATGAGAAAATTTGTTTAGGAGGGCTATAAAATTGTATGCTTGCGTTTCTATGAAGACCAAAGGAGTTTCTCGGCAGCCTGCGTTTCAGCGACGACGAAGAAGTGAAAACTACGTGTCTTTCCTCACAGCGATGATTTCTTGTAGATCCAAACGTTGGAGGTTTTTCTGGAAGAAATTCTACGCAGATGTTGACATTCGATGATAACGGTCTTAGACCTATTAAACAGTCATCATCTTACCCCTGTTTTCAACTAAGACTGTGTTATAATCGAATGTCAACATCTTCGTAGAATTTCTCCTAGAAAAGCTTCCAACGTTTGTGTCTACAAGAAGTCATCGTGAGTTTTAACATAAAAATAAGCAAATTTACTTTCCTAGAATTTAAGTACATTCCAAGTGTACTTTGTATTTTATGGAAAAAATCATATCATTTCTTTAGAATATGTAAAAAAAATAGTTAAAAGTATGTAGATTCTGTAAATAATAAACTTTGGAAATATACAGGAGGTGTGTTTCTTTATTGCGACGAAAGCGACTAGCCGTCACTACGAATCATGATGCCGTGAAAGTCGTCAGCCTGACGATTACAAACGACTTCGTGAGAGCGACTGCTTTCAAGCGGGCAATAGACAACAGCGATATATGCCTTCTAATGTTCGCAGTAAATAACGAAATGATAAAGCAATATATTCATTAAATTATGTTTTCGAAATGATCCCAAACCCTATTGGTACGAATGTTCTCTTCTGTTTAAACTAATTCTTTCGTCTGTAATAATGACATTGGCTAAAACGCCGATCGCCTTCTCTAATGCTAATCCCGCAGAAGCTGACGACAGTTTTAGCTCGTCGACTTAGTCATATAGCTCGTTGATTGGGTTTTTTTTTTAGTCTTCAGGGATTTTCTGGGGGGGTTAAAATTTTAACAAATATTTTAGGGGTAAAAACCGGGGAACTTCTCTTTAGCTCCAATACCGCTAGCACCATTAATGTTCTTTTGATCTTGGCAGTTTAGGATTTAGCATGTGTAAAATTATACTACAGTCCTCATCAGATAAGTTAAACCTCGACCTTGAAGGTTAGGATTATTCTTGAAGCTAGAATGAAAAAAAATCTGATGTAGTGCAGGGAAGTACTAGTACTTCATCAGATTTTTTTCATCCTTTTGTCTCCTATTTTAGTTTCAAGAATAATCCTAGACTTTCAAGGTCGAGATTTAACTTATTTGATGAGGACTGTACATAGGTATTTTTTTCGGTAAGTTATACTTTAAGTAGGAATTATATGGTTATTTTTTAGTGTTCGACCGAGGTTGGAAAGTTTAGTTCATTCATTTATTCAATAATTTATTCTTTTTTAAGGATGGTTGATAAATGTGATAGCGACTCCCTTCACGGTATGGAAAATATTGTCCATGAACTGGTTTCGCAGTTCTAGGGACAACTGGGTTTTTTTAAGTAGATGGTGACGTTTTCAACATTTCAATCTGGCAACACTGCGATGAAGCGTAACTACGTCAGCGTCACTGGCAATAGCAAACGAAAGTAGTCGGTTTGACGAGACTAAACAAACGCAGTCACAGTTAAATAATAATAATAATAATAATAATAATAATAATAATAATAATAATAATAATTACACAATGGAGATGAATCTCCAAACACATCAGGTAATGATTTTTCTATCGAAAAATGGAAGGAAAAATTCTGCGACCTGATTCATACCAGGAACCTCGACTGCCATGGTCGACGCCTCTACCTGCTAGACCACATAAAATGATGAATGGATCGCAGACAAAATGACCGGTGTTATCGACAAATATGTCAAAGTCGAAGTTCGAGGAATAATTAGATTTCTCCAACCATTAACAGCGACAGATATTGGATAAATTGCGAGAAGCTATTCGTCGAAAGCGGCCAGGACGATTACGCGCTGGAGTGAGGTTTTTATATGATGGCGCACAACCTCACACTTCGAACAAGACGAAAGCCTGGCTGAAAGCGAGAAAGTGGGAAATCCTAGAGTACCACCCCCTACAGTCCGGATCTCGCCCCGTCCGATTTCCACCTTTTCGGTCCTCTAAAGAATTTTTTATCGGGCAAACGATTCCCTAACCAAGAAGCATTGCAAGCTGAAGTCCGACAATATCTCGTTAATTTGGGGCAAGAAACGTACCGTGAAGGAATGTTTAAACTGGTGAAGCGCTGGGACAAATGCTTAAATGTTCACGGCGACTTAGTTGAAAAATATCAAGTCGTTGCATATCAAATGTCGGATTTCGAGGTGGGTTCCGCGTTTCAGCACGGTTTCCACGTTTAGTAGCAAGTACACATAACGAAGTGGTACATTCCCAGAGATAAACCTATCAGCGACCAGCTGCCTGAAATTTGCATGTCTGCGATGATATTTAATAGCGTTTGAACCCAAGCGAAGATAGTTATGCCTTCATACGAATTACGTGTGATAATGCATTAGGAGACCGACTAAAGACACCGTAATCAAATTGTGTCCTCGATTGTGAGTTAGTGATTTGGACCTAATTTTTTTCACACAGCAATCAACCAACCAACGCGTGTGTGAGTGATTCTTGTTAAGCGAGTGACCCTCCCCCCGGCTACCCTCGGGGGAGGTATCACCCCCCTCCTCGAACTTTGTTTCCTTTGATCTCCATGGAAACATGATGATGATGATTGCCGACGGCCCGATCGCTGTTGGCGCATTTATGAAGGAGTACTACGCTAAGACGTGTATTCCTCCGGTTTTTTCCGTCTGGCAATCAAGCCGTTTCTGTTCTGCAGCGTATATCCCCGACGGAGTCGAGGATGCTCTGTCGACAGCATAACGTAGCAGACAGAATAGTGGCTGCTGATTTCGTGAAGGTTGGATCAACCACCGTCCACCTGATTCATGCGGACTTCGGACATTTGCCAATCCTTGTCCGAAGTGCATCTCCACTGATGGAGGAATTTTATCTGAAGGACTACATGTCCAGCTATGGAGAGGTGCGGAAACTTGCTTACCCTCAACACCCGGATTCTCCCCTGCAAAAGACTGGCGACATCGTTCTGGACATGAGACTTCAGAGGGACATTCCCGACACCCTTGCGTTGTACGGAGAAAAAGCCTCCGTGTCATACAAGGGGCAAAGACAGTGTTGCTGGTATTGCAAAAAACCGACTCATGTGAGGAAAGATTGTCCTCTCCTCAAGAAATGTGAAACGTGCCAACGCATTGTGGGCAAATACCACCGTTGCCCGGAGATAACCTCTGCAGCGTCAGCAGCTCCACTGTCGCCGTCAAAGGGAATGTCATCCCAGCAGTCAGCAGTGATAACCTCGCCGGAAAGAACATCTGTGTTGTGTAGTGCTACTTCGCCTTTACCTCCTCCTCGAAGACTGCGTGCGACGCCATCTCTGCCACCTCTTCCTGCTGATCCGAGGGAGGATATGCCACTTCCGCCCCCCCCCCCCTGCCTCTAGTGCTTCCGAAATTGGTTCCCTCTCCACATCCACTAAGCGACGTCTCGATGTTAAAGCAGGCAAGCTCTGCAGCAGAAGACGACTCAGACGCTTAATTGTGCTCCGGTTCAGTATTTGCGGAGGAGGAATTTCCAGCCCTTCCACCGTCAGTGCAGACATCGATGTCGCAGCCGTTGCAGGCAGCCTGCACATCTTCTCCGACCAGATTATCATCCTCTGCTGGGAATATGAACCCATCAGTGGCGAAACCAAGAGTCCTCGCAAGAAAAAGAACAGACGACATCACAGCAGAAGGGATGGGATTGCTGCCTCTTCATCTACAGAGCGAGACAGCTGCGGGTCGGATCAACCCCAAGGCGGAAGAATTCAGAGCCTCCTTCTATATCTGAGAGGCTGAAGTCTCCGGATAACATAGGTCAGACTTCGAAATCTTAAATCCTCAATGAAGGTCATCTCACTGAACGTGCGTAAGACATGGTTCTTACGAGTCCTTGAAATCCTTGAAAAGTCCTTGAAAAACGTTTTTCGTTTTCAAGGTCCTTAAAAGTACTTGAAAACGGAATAGAGTCATTGAAAAGTCCTTGAATTCTTTAAGAAAGAAAAGTGGTAATTCTTCCACGTGGTTTTTCATGGACCACCTTTCATAAATTTTAAAACATTTGATGAAATGGAAATAAATTATGTCTACAACTCATATAATGAGTCCTTGAAAAACATTATTTAGTGCTTGAAAAATCCTTGAATAGTCCTTGAATATTTGCTTCATAAATGCGTACGAACCATGGTAAGAGAACGGATATTGCAATCGATTCAAGCAATCGGTTCTATCGACGTTCATTGCCCTGTACAGACCGGATATTCTCTTACTGCAAGATGTGAAGCTGGCCCCTTCACAACAGTGCTACAATCTTCCCGGTCTTCGCTGCCAATATCCTTGTGGCCAAATTTTTTAAACTCCTCGTCACCGTATTGGCAAGGGGTTGCGACTATCATTTTCAATCCCTCCATTACGGTGTCGAATTGTGTATAAGACGACGAGTGCAGGATAATTGCAACGGACATTTCATCATCCGGCATCGAGTTCCGATTGCTTGATGTGTATGCTTCATGTGCGGCGGTAGAGAAACGGAAATTTTTCAGTGACTTTAACAACTTTTTGTGCACAATATTGGCTGTAGTGATTGTTGGGAACTTTAATTGTCGTCCAGGCGATTGTAACATCTTTTCGTCTGGATATGTGCATCGTTTGTGCCAGCAAAGCGCATTATTCGATCTCTGGACACACATCCACGAACTGAACAACCTGGGTTCACCTTCCATCAAGGACCCTCTGTGTCATCAAGACTCGACCTGTTTTTGATTGATAATGCTTTTGCTGGTACACCTGGTAAAATGGAGGTTATTCCATGCTCATTCTCTGATCACAGTGCCATCATGTTGTCGTGGAACCCTCCTTTTCCAGCATCAGCTGCAGGCACTAGTCGTCATCGCAAATGGTTCCTAAATGTTTTTCTACTTGACGAAGAAAAGTACAAGAGTATGTTCGTTTCAGTTTGTGGAAAAACATCTCCACAATGTGCTTCCTACGCTAAAGATGTGGTTATTAAAAAAGACTAAATCAAGCGCTTTTTTTCGGAAGATTGGGTTGGACGCAGCTAGACGTCATCGTTGTCATCTCCTCATGCTGCAAGAAATCCTGCGTCTCTTCCGTTGTTCTACCCCTAAGGAGGAGTTTGCTGATGACATACGCCAGGTGAAGAGTGAGATCAATGCTCTAATGATCCATATGGCTGCCGGCGCCGCACTCAGAGCCAAACTCACCTGGGCTGCGGCTGTCAGGAATATTTCATCAGCCGTGTTTGCTGAGGAGAAACGAAGGGCCAACAAGAAGTATTGTCATCGTTTGGTGGTGGATGGTGGGGTAGTGGAGGATAACTCTGATATCCTATCAGCCTTCTGCTCCCACTTTGCATCTTTCTATGACAACCCAATCGTTCCATCTGACGCCACGAAGGAATGGATAGAGGCACTAAGACCTTTTTCGGAGGATACTGACCTGTGCATTACCCGTCCCTTCACTGAAGATGAAGTTAAGAAGTTTCTGTCGCGGGATGGCTGTCGTAGGTCCAGTCCGGGCTTAGATGGCATCCCGTACTCCTTCTACAATGCGACTTGGAAACTTCTTGGGCCTTTCCTGGTGAAAGTGTTTAATTCTATCATCAAAGATCCTTCTTCCATCACATCGGAATTTGTTAAGGGGAAGATTATTCTACCCCACAAAGTGTCAGATCCAGAACTCGTGACCCAGTGGAGACCAATAACTCTACTCAACACAGATTACAAGGTCTTCACTGGTGTTTTTCAACAACGACTCAAGTTTTTCAACAACGACTCAAGATGAATTTTTCGATCTGGGACAATCCTGTTCAAATCCATCACATCTCATTAGGAAAATCTCATTGCTATCCGATGTGTTTTGGAAGAAGCGCAAAGTCAGCAGCAAACACTTGCTATGTTAAGCCTTGACCAGGAAAAGGCCTTTGATAAGGTGAATCACGAATTTCTCTTCAAAATGTTTCATCATCTTCATCTTCAGAAATCTGTTGTGTTAATCCTCTGCGCTGTATGCTTCGGCCACATCATGTGTGGCAATTAATGGCTCCGTTTCGTCATTCTTCGAACTATCAAAGGGTGTTAGGCAAGGGTGTGCGCTATCCCCCCTCCTGTACATTGTTTACTTGGAGCCATTGCTTCAATTTTTGAATCGCCACCCTGATGTTCGGGGATATGAACTACCAGTATCGTCGATCAACATCCGGATGCTAGCTTATTCCGATGATGTGGTGCTCGTCGCATCTGACGCATATTCTCTGAACATCGCCGGTTCGGTGACCGAGAGGGTTAAGGCGCAGGTCTTTCTGCTCTCGAAATCAGCGAGTCGCGGGTTCGAATCCCGCCGAGGGCATGGATGTTTGTGTTTGTTTGTCCTTCTCATTATTATCATCCTTTCATCATCATTTCATAACTCTAGTTAAAGAACTAGAAAAAATCGGCTGTCAAACAATCACTTTAACGTGATCTCTTGACTACCTACACACTGTCCATAAGTTGGTGTGTAGCGCCATACACTAAATATAATATATCCTGAACATCTATAAAAACCCTTTGATTGCTTTAGTGTTTCGACGGGGAGCTCCCTCAACCTCGTCAAATCTAAAGGTATAGCGATTGGAAAATGGACGGCCGACGATCTAAAGAACTTTCCAATAACATGGTGTGGACAAGTGACAGTGTTGGGATACGTGATTTCCTTTCTTCCGAACTTAGACTCCCGTCACTGGCAACAGGTGATTGATAAGTATATTGACAAAAATTTTCGATTTTATCTTCGATGTTTGTCAAGGTGTGTTTTATTAAAACGCACATAATACCGATTATGACTTCAAAGTGCCTGTTCACTTTGTCTTCTAAACAAGATCTTTCAAAAGTGCGTAGTGCTGTTGTGAACTATGTGTGGGGTCACAAGAACCGGAGAGTGCCGTTCAGATCAGAATTTATGTTTATCCCGGTGGAGAAAGGGGGATTAGGACTACCTAACATTCATCGATATCTGATAGCGGCCAGAATGTCCGCTTTGATACGAGTGTTTTTCTTCCCTTCACCAATATGGGTTAATTTTGTATTCTTGCACCTGCGATTCTTTTTTAAGGTGAACAGGTTACCGTTTCCATCTACATTGCCAGTGACGATGAACATTAAAACACCGAACTTTTACATAATGTGGCAAAAGATTTTTGTAACCTTTATCCCCCCTCAGACTTAGACATTTAGACCCACAAGACTGGAGCAACCTTCGTCTTTCATGGTTCTTCCAGCAGTAAGACCAGGTGTAGCCACTGACATCGTTGGGTTGCACCCAGATTATCCGTGTGCAAGCTTTGTGAAGAAAATCAAAACCCTAGCCTTTGAAAAATCGGTGATTAACATTCAATGGCGGTTGCTGCATTCAACGGATTTATCACTCTACAGCGCCTCCATCTATGGAGAGTGGTCGGATCTGCTGGTTGCCTGGTTTGTGGGGTCACCGAATCTGTGAATCATGTGTTTTATGAGTGCCCGTTCGTAGAATCCATCTGGGTTCGCCTTAAACAAAATTTTCGCCTGGAAGAGTTTTCTTACCAGTGTGTGCGATTCTTGATGGACGACTCCATCGGCGCCTTTTTGGTTTAAAGTTGTACCTAGCTGCTTCCATCGCCTTTTTGAATCAAGAACTGTGGTGGGCCAGAAACAAGAGGTTTAAAGACGTTAAATCGTCAACTGCAGCGGTATGGAGGAGAGGGACTGTCCATCTTAGGGCCTTCCTCCAACTAGAATGGCAAAGGCTACGTTCAGGTCCAGCTACGTTCAGGCTACGCTCAGGTCCAGCTACTTTCAAGAAGCGCTATTCTTCATCTGAGCGCTTATGTACGGTCATCGGGGGAGGCCGCAATAAATCCACGTTCCTCTTCACCTTCCCGGTGGATTTCGCATGATCGGCCGGTGGGCGATCAGGCCTCCTTTAAAGGTGTTTAAATAAGTTTTACAGCCCTTAGCGGCTGTTTGATGCTTAACGCATGTGCGCATGCGCACCTTGCCTCTTAATCATCGTTTAAGGGTGCCCGCTGGGGCAACAACATCAGCTCGAGCTCCAACAGCGCATTACGAGTTCAGGTTGAATCCCACTGCATCCAACGCCTCTCGAAACATCAATAAGGTATTCGGTGTAGGCACCATAAACGAACGTACTGTCCAACGTTGATTCCGAAATTTCCGGGCGAGAATGACGGACCTGGCAAATGAGCCACGCGGCAGACCGCCAACGTGTTGAATGACGCTGATCTGACGCAATCTGTGGAAGAGGACCCGTCAAAAACTGTTCGGGATCTTGCAGAAGATCATGCTGTATCAGCATCAACTGTCAGTGGACACCTTGGGACCATTGGCAAGGTGAAAAAGCAGGACAAATGGAAAACTTGAACTTACCACATGAACTTACGGAAAACCAAAAAGAGCGTCGGTTGAAGGTGTGTACGGAATTGCTTTGCGCCATGATAAAGCGGGGATTCTTGATCGCATTGTCACCTGCGACGAGAAGTGACTCCTATACGACAATAGGAAACGATCAGCATAGTGGCTGGATGCTGATGAACCCCCGCGATAGTTCCCTAAACCCACGTTGCACCCCAGGAAGCTCATGGTTACAGTATTTGGTGGAACCTCCGTTGTGTAATGCATTACAGCTTCCTGCAGCAGAGGGAGACGATCACCGCTGCGACCTACTGTCGTCAACTGCATCGCATGCACACAAAATTGTGTCAGCAACAACCTTTACTTGTGTATCGCAAAGGCGTCCGTCTGCTGCATGAACGCGCGCCCGCACGTAGCACGAACGACCGTGTAGGCGCTACAGGCTCTGGGCTACGAGGTGCTTTCAAAGCCCCCGTACTCTCCGGACCTCTCTCCTACCGACTACCATTTTTTCCAGAGCCTGGACAATTTTCTCCGGTGGAAAACATTCCTAACCCAAGCAGACGTGGAAAACGCATTCCGGGAGTTTATTAAGTCCCGTGACCATGGATTTTATCGGAGAGGACTCGAGAAGCTGCCAAATCGTTGGCAACAATGTTTGGATTGCAATGGGGGTTATATCGAATAGCACGTGTGAAGATTTCCTTTCTAGAGGGCCATTACAGATGACCTCTGCAATCCGACATTTGATATGCAACGACCTGATAAACAAACCGTTGTAGTATACATGACATTTGTTTCATTGAATATATCCTGGATAGTTTGCCCTGTACCTTTATTATCTGACCGCCCTCGTTTATATTTTTTATTTTATTCTTTTTAGCCTTGGATTTGCAATCTATTTTTAACTCATGCTTTCGCTGCAAATATGTGAAAATGAAGAAAACTTGAAAACTATGTGGCCAATTCCCAACCCAGCATGAAAAATTAAATGCAAATCAGTTTTAATCCATTCTAAGAATTCGAATTATGAAAGATTTTATACCGTCACCAGAAATGAATCAGTGTGTCAAATTTAAAGTGGGTGAAAATTTTATGGTGTGATTTAAACGAAACGAAAGTGTGAATTAAGTAAAATTGTATAATAACAGATGTTTGTGCTCTGCAATTAAAAACACCAATTCTCTAATGGCACTCACAAATTGGATCTAACATTTTCCAATATGTATTGAATATCCTGAATATTATTAATTAGGTGACACATGACGAAATGAAATGGAATCTTAATAGAATCTCACAAATACTTAAATGGAATTAATTGCAGAAATAAATATTAATTTTATTTATTATTTTTTAAACAATCCCAAAAAAATTTAGCCATCTCAGAAAAACCTAAAAATTTTAAATTTAAAAATTAAAAATAACATAAGAGCATGAAAATAATGTAAACTATTTCTAAAACAAAATTTGAAAAAAAAAATTTGGCCGCTTGATGATAATGTAACAATGTATACGCCTTTTGTCCGCAGGCCTTCGCTCTAGGAGGTGTTGACTTTGCATACCATCGAGGCTGACGAAATAACAAGGCCTGGAAGCGGAAAAATCACCTGACCATCGGGATGCTA
>JAHWFO010044290.1:1145675-1183164 GCA_023313115.1 Rhysida immarginata | reverse complement strand
TCTGTTTCGTTACACGAAGGTCACTTACAAAGTCATGGCAACTTTTTTTTTTTTGCAGCCAAACGTGTTGTTATATAAACATTTCATAATATACTTATGAAAATACACAATTTACTTTACCAATAATGTCTATTACATGGGTTACTCAGGAAGTATTGCAGACAAGGGAGAAGAGTAAAAATCAAAAAATATTCACTGTTGGAGATCGGAGAGCACGATCTCCAACAGTTTCTACGAATTGTGCCTGACTTTCCCTCGCGTTCTGACCGCGAAGCACTGCTACTTTTACAAACATAAGCACATTGTTCTAGCCAATGATATAGAGAGAAACTTGGTTCTAGCCGACTCACAACCATATCTGATAACGGTTGAAAACCTTCGAGCAAAAAAAAAGAAAATAGAAACCTTCTGTTTTTGTGCTCGAAGTTGAAAACCAACTGACTTTCGCGCATCCTTTCCTCTTTCGTCCTTGAGCATCTACACCATCTAGCGGCAGCAATAAGTACCATACGTCTCAATGGTTTTTATCATGGTTTTTAATTAGACCACACTGTACTAAAGGATCACCTACAGTGGTTCTTTACATGTATCAAAAATTTATCATGGATGTACAACAAAATCCATCATATTCTCATATCCCATGATAAAATATTGACCCCCGTTAACAACAAAAGATTATTATTTTTTTTTCATCCTAAAGAGTGACTAAAGTGTCCAACCATTGTCAACGACTGTTTTTAATTCAGTCTATGAAAATATTTTCAGCAAAGTCAGGACCGTTTGATGAAAAAATAATTGGAACATTTTCTATTTAGAAATCTAAACCAATTTTGAAAATGCCTCTAATATCTTTGCTCTCGACAATTCTAAATCATCACCATCATCATCATCATCATCATCACAGTCAACCATTTGCAATCCACAGCTGGATGAAGGTCTTCTCTAAGCGATTCCATTCTTCTCTGTCTGAAGCTTTAGATTTCCATTCCAGCCACCTTCCTTATTTCGTCGAGCCACCTTGCATGGAGTCGTCCTCTTGGGCGTTTAAGATCTCGAGGGTACCAGAGTGTGATCCATCTCATGTCTTGTCTTCTAGCAATGTTACCAGCTCATTGCCAATTAAAATGTTTGATTCCTTCGATGACATGAGTCACTTTCGTTTGACTTCTTAGCCGGCTATTACGTTTATGATCTCTTCTTGTAATTCCCAGCATACATCTTTCCATGCTTCTCTGCGCTGTGTGTAGTCTTTGTGTTGCCCTCCTTGATAAAGTCCATGTTTCAGCCCCATAGGTGAGCGTTGGTAAAATACACTGGTTGAAAATTTTTCGTTTCAAGCTAAGTGATATGTTCAATGCATTTGCTCCAAAACAGAAGATCATGGCAGGCAGCATCGTGATTGAAGAAGTACAGAGCTACATTTACGAGCATACCTGGACAAGAAATCACTATGGATAGCAACATTCTGAATGAAGTTAACAGACGAATTAGAACAGCATGGAGTGGTTTTGGCAAAAATAACATTATCTTGAAGAGCAACATTATCTTCTTCAATCACGATGCTGTCTGCCATGCTTTTGTCTTCTGTGTTTTCAGTTTCAGTTCTACACACAGGCTAGCCTCTGCAAGTTCTTGTAACATTTCCTCCAGTTCAGAAGGACTACTGTTGGTGAAAACGATGTCATCGGCAAAACGAAGCTGGTTAAGAAATTCACCGTTTATATTAAGTCCTTTCTTTATCCAGTTCAGTTCCTTGAAGTCTTCCTCTAAAACGACTGTGAAGAGTTTTGGTGAGATAGTGTCTCCTTGTCTCCTTAGTCCCTTTCCAAGCTTGATCCTTGCTTTTCCTTTATCCAAACAAATGGTTGCAGTCGCTAAAAATCTTCTGGAGAATACTAACATAACTTCCGGTTATTCCCCTTCTTTCCAGAGCTTTCACTATAACAGGTGTGAACAGTGAGTCGAAAGCTTTCTCAAAGTTGATGAAGACGAAGCAAAGTGGTATTTTACAGTGGTATTTTTTATTCGTTGTGGCGTTCGATAAGTTCTCTAATAACTTGAATGCGGTCTATCGTGCTATATCCGCTTCGAAAGCCCGCTTGTTCTCTTGATTGTGCCGAGTCTAATCCTGAATCAAGTCTGTTTGTCAGAACTTTATTGAAGATCTTATAACAACTGACAAAAGGCTGATAGGGCGGTAGTTTTGGATATTTTCTCTATCTCCTTTTTTGAAAAACAGAACCATCATTGCATTATGCCAATCACGTGATACATTTGACGTCTCAAGGCATCTAGTAAAAAACCCTCCCAGTATCTTGTTGAATTCTTCTTCTACTTCCTTAATCAGGTCAATTGTAACTCCATCTTCTCCGGGGCATTTTTCTTTCTTCATGGATTTAATAGCCTTGTCAACTTCGCCTTCCATAACCGGTGACACTTCATCTTTTCTTTTCAGTTGGTCTGCTCTTCTGACGTCATTATCTTCCTCACATTTGTAAAGTTTATTGTAGAAATCCTCTACAATGTCGATGATTTCACTTCCATTCTTCGTGATTGTGCCATTTGCACTCTTCTTCCGATGTAGAGCTTTCTCTTTGCAGTTTTCAAACTCTTGTTATCTTCAACAGCCTTCTTGGCAAGATTGCAGTTTGAACTTCCGAAGTTCAACTGCAATTCTACATATCTACTATTTTTACTCATTCTTTGGACAAACACAAAATCCATGGAGGCGGCGGGATTTAGAAGATTAGAGAACTTGAAAGTCTCTAGGCCGGCCAGAATAAACCGCAAAAGTGTTTGTCTTTCATCATGATAACGAGGGACCATCTATAAATTTCGTTACTCGTTAGAAGCTCTCATGGCTGAAATGAATTGTGATATTACACCGAAGACTACTCTACTAAAGGTTAGAAAATCTTGTTAGGTCACTACGAGACAGTTTGTCACGGATGCCATTTATGCCCATGGTTTGTCGCTATACGTAGCATGGACGCACGGAAATCAGACTTTACCAGATTAAGTAATCAATTTTTAACGATGTACTTATCTCGCGATATTTTTTTAGTAATACCAGGAGGTTAATGAAGTTGAATGTAGCTTAATGCCTACATATTATATGTAATCTACATAACATTTTAATTTCTAGCATCAGCATGATGGTCTGTATTAAATTAAAAGAAGAAACCGGCGTGAAAATGCAATATAATAAATTTTATTATAGCCAACGCGTATCGGAAAATATACCATAATCACGGGCAAGAGACTACATGGAATACAGAGCAAAACCTCCCTATAAACTCCATGGTTGACTGTTGTCACAATAATTGGTCCCTACCTATAAACATGGACATAGCCAGGATTATGTTGGGATGGGGGTGGAGGGGGCAAGTCAATTGTTTCTGTGAGAAAATTATGTTTAAGAATATACCAAATGCCAGCTCTGTCTTTGCTGAATAAAGCCAATACGATTACTCCAAAGTACCGCCTTGTTCATCTTATTTCTGGAAATATCAAACATTTGTATATGAGATTATTTGATTTAGGGAACCCATAATCATCCTTCATTTCGCCGATTCACCTTTTGGTCCTGGTCGAAATTTCTTTCATCAGAAAAAAATAAACAGAGCTTCGACCTTTTTTAATAATCGCTTTGCTCGAAGCACTCGCTGTTCTTGTGTTTTCGCTGACATGAATTGCCCTTTCCTCAGAATATATGGACTTATAATGAATGTCCTCAAGCACCATAGTGCAGATTGTGCCCTCGGAAACCTGAAGATCTCGGACGAGACGCTTATGGACATTCCTGGGTTCGCATCGATAATGTTTTGCACCTGTTGTATAATCGGTGGAGCTCTATACAGTTCGAAGTTTGTGAATGACCGTTTTTGCGTTTACCTACAGTCCGCCTGAGGCTTCCAATTCCTTCCGAACGTTATTCACAAACGATCTGGAAACTTTCACAAGTGTTGCAATTTCGCTGTGCCGCGTGCGTTAGCTGATAGTCCGCCATTGATGCTCTTAAAATGAAAGTGCAGATATTTGCGTGGACGTAACTACAGACACTCAATCACAAGTCCTCAAATGCCCTACGCACCCTGTATGTTCACGAGTCCAGCAGGCGCAGCCTGCAATGGCGTCCTGTGAGAAAAGGCACACTTTGGGTCTTCTGCCGACCCGTGCCAGAGCTCATAGACACAGAATGTGGCTGTTAATTGGCGTAATAATGTGTATCTGTTACGAAGGATCATTCTGCTCAGATGTCGCTGACCACGGGCATTTAGCAGTCATGGTCGGCTATCTATGGTGGGAGGTAATCTGAAATAGGGTACTCTATGTCCACCTTTGACACTGTGAATCGAGGAATGTTGAATGCCCGCATCATTTCAGAAATGAAATGCCCCATGCGTCTAGCTCCAACTATCATTCCACGTTCAAACTCTGTTAATTCTTATCGTGTGGCCATAATCACGTTACAAGACGTTTCATAGATTGCTATTTATACACGTTTTACGCGATGCAAGAGACACGTCAAAATTTGAATACGATGAATTTTGGCGCTTTAGTGTATTTACAGATATACTTACCTTTGAATATTAACAAATCGCATTGAACTAACAGTAAAATTGCCAAATTCTTTTCTCAAATAGCTTCTACATAATATAAAAACTTGCACTTGTTATTACCATCGACATATTAGCAAAAATAATGCTATTGTGTAACAAAATCGCCGATTTATAATTAGAGGTAATAAAAAGTCAGCACCCTGCATGCTGTTTTCTTGGTGCGCAACTTAGCCTACCTAGCTTTTTTGTTATTTTATTAAACATGCCGCTCATTTATGGTAGTTTTCTTCAGAATTAAGGCTTACAAATATTTACAAACTTTTTAACTTTTAAACATTGGGAGAAAATATCTATATAAATTTACAAGGAGCTACACATTATCAAATTCTAAAAAATTGACTCTCAACAATAAATAAAATACGAAATTTATCCAACAAATTAGAACTTGTAAGAAATACACTCTCGAATACTAATTCATAAAACGTTATGTAATTTGTCCATCCTTGGATGTAAAATTGTAATAACTAAATAAATTAATTAATTAAACATAAAAAATAAAATTGATATAAAAAACTCTCTACCCCATCCCAATTACAAAAATAATGGGACCAACCAATTAATTAACCCTTATTGCTCACAGTTAATACATAAACTTAATTAAAATTCCATAAAGGGCAAAACAAATTTTATTACAATTACAAATACAAGGTCTAAGTGCAGGACCCATCTTAAGTCATTCCATTGAAAACAAGAAACCTTGTATGAGAGTTATCCACTCACGTCGGATACATGGATATAAAGTTCAAAAACAGCTCTTGAAGAAATAGATGAAAAGATGAAAATCTAGGATAACTTACAAAAGTTGCCCATTTTAATACTGTACATATGGTTTCATAAAATGCATATTGTTCTAACGTTTTCGAGTTTTTTAATATCAATTTTATTTTTATGTTTTTTATTTATTGTTGGGAGTCAAATTTTTATAATTTAATAATGTAAGCTTACAAATATTTTTTTAGATTTTAGGCAAAAACAGTAAACACGAAATATAAATTGTATGGTAATTTTGTATAATGTAAATTCTGTTAGTTTTTTTTTGTAATTTTGTTTATTGTTGTTATTAATTCAACGTTTACTTTGTGATGAGCCTCCTGGAGACCTACACGTCGGTCTATTTGACCATAATGCTCACCTGCCGTGCTCTGCTATTATTGTATTAATGTTTAAATAAATAAATAAATAAATTTTAGTCTAAAAAATTTGACAAGTATAAATTTCGATTATTGCGGTATTTATATTTATCAGTATTTTGTCTCATTCAAAACCAAAATGCTGCTCTTTAGATTTGCCGCCCCGAACAAATGTCCGGGTTGTCCACTCCTAGAGCGGGCCTTGCTGGTAGATCACCTTTTACCATTCTCCTATTTCACTCTTTTCTTTGTGCAATAACTTAGAGAAAAAAGTAAGTTATTGCCTCATGTATACTGTGGGGTCGGTTGGCTGTAAACGGACTTTAATTTCTCCGTTTTCTGGAAATACATTAACGAGAGAGAAAATATTATGAGGAAGTCTCAAACAAACTTTGTATGTATGATGTTTGACAATTATTTTCTGTATCAAGGATTCTTTTGCGACCCCCCTGTGTATTTTCAAAATATATGAAAAATAAGGTCCTCTACCACTCTTAAAAATTTGTACGCAAGATTCGTAAACACCCTATAGACATTGGTAAGCGGTATGAAAAATGTAATAAAATGCAACGCTTGGTCGTTAAAAATATTTCGATTATAATAAACAAACTTGAAGGAAATGTCCAGGAGTATTTTTCGTTATTCAGTAGGATTGCGCTACAATACGAGGATATTCTTATTTTCCTGGCTGATGTCGATGAGGCTTTATTATCTCTGAGTAACGTTTATTATATTTTTATTATTATTTTGTTTTGTACGTTGCGTGAACATGCTTCTAATAGACGTCCTTAGAAGGACATTCTGATGAAATGCAAGTAGTGGTCACGTGATTTTGGCCACCGTAAATCAAGCGACATAGAAAAGAATTTCTGTCTTCCACCCTTCTTTAATAATGCTTATTTTCTATATTTTTTATAAACTTCTACAAAATACTGTTTTTTCCCGAAATGTTTTTACGACATTTTTTAGGACAGGAGAAAAGGGGAAAAGGAATCATTTCTACATTGATCGAGGATATATTTTTTTTTGTTTTTTATTTGGGAGTATAGGGGGTGGTGTTGAGGGGAAGGGATCGCGAGCAAAGGGTTTTAAGGGGGAAGTTGTATTGAGCCAAACTCGTTGTTGGCTACTCGGTTGCTAAGTGACAGAATCTGGCGGGGTCACTTTGTTGCCATGGCGCCAAAATTAGAAGTAACAGCAAAAGGCACATCATTACTAGAGAGAAAGAAAAAAAACCGGAGGATTAAGCTAAAAAAAATAGAGGAAATAAATTTAAGTTTTTTTTTTTTTTGTATTACATATAGATATTTCTAGCTAGTAATGGAGTGAGGTCCTTATTTTTAAAGACTTGTAAAAGTCGGAAAAAAACCCCACTTTTTTTTAAATGTCAAAAGTGAAAAAGGAAAGAAATCCAATGTAAGCCATAGTTTTAACAAGTTCATGTTAAAAATGAAGAAAATCGTAGGGGATGTAATTTTTAGAGTTATTAACAAAAAAAAAAAAAAAAAAACTGTTCTGATTTTCAATTAAATTTCTCTTCAGTCTCCAACCCTCAACTCCATTAATGGAAATCCCTTTCCACTCCTGTTCTTTTCTCTCTCTCTCCGCTTTGTCCATTTAAGATACGGAATTCTCCTCGAGGCGGAAAAGCGAACCACTTTAACCCGCAAAGTTGGATCGTCCCCCTATCAAATTGTCATCAGTTCCTTAATTCGTTAAAAACCCACTGAAATCATCCTCTATTTCGGGCTCCTCGCTTTCGTATTTTCCATCTCCGAAAAATTTTATTTTATTTTTTTTCCATTTTCTCAACCATTACGCCTATTCCGTCCTTCCTCGTATTCTACACCACACCAACCCCTTCTCGTCAGTTCCTCTCGTTTTATCCTTTTTAATATAATTTAGTGACTTCGCATTTTTGGCGGTGGCGCAAATTAACCCCCTGTGATTAAAACGTGGCCTAACTCGGAGTGGCAACAGCCCGTGGCTTATTGCATTAAGGGGAAAACTGCAAATGATGGGAAGCGCGGGAAAATACCCTGTCGCCGCCGCCCGTTCGATCTCCGAGGGCCTGGCCGGAGGAACCCCGACGGAGATTGGCTCTTTCGCTTGCTAAAGTAAATGGGGAGGAGGAGGACAGGGGTGACGATGATCGCCCCATTAGAGGAGGAGGAGAGAGAAAGAGGGTCGCGAAACGACCGGCCATTGCTCATGCAAGGAAGTATAACATATACACACTCACATCAAACACAACCCACCGAGAGAGAGAGAGTGGGAGAGCGATGCGCATGCGGATCCCGTGAAGCTTAATTTAATAGTCCAACTGAATGACAAAAGAGGAAGCCACGGTTGGCAGCCCATTAAAGTTCATTAGGAAAAATCAGAGACGGAACAACATAAATGAATGGTGAAGTTGTCATACATCAAACGGAAGAGCTTCGTTTTTGCTACCCTTCCCTTCTTCTTCGCGGAAAATTCAAAGAGCGTATGCGTTCAAGCTCGAAAGAATTGACACGAATGGATAGTGTATTACGCAAATTGCTGTTTAAAATTGCTAGAATTAAGTGTATGTTGGGTTTCATTTTCAGGAATTAGAGTGATTCAATTTGAGAACAGGAAAACATTTCGCCTTATTCGAATCAAAATTTTCAAAATATTTTGTTTATTATTTTTTATCTAATGCCCTCGTCACATGAAAGATAAATTGATTTTTTACTGTGTACATAAATTTTTAAGCCATGTCGCTTTTATTATATTGCGGAATTTTTTTTAGGTACTTCATAGATTAATGATGTGCAAAAAAAAGAAAAAAAATTTTCAACAATCGACTTCCTCTTCTTCAAAGCAACTTGGGGAACTTTTATGCTTTAAGAACATGTTTAATTAGGAAATGTCAACAACATTTGTTATTTTACGCCGTCTGTTCTACACTACTTGTTTCTACCTTCTAAAACCAATGATATGAAAAAAGAACTTTAATCCATACTCGGAAATGTTCCCCAAAATCCTTAGGACCTATTTTTGGAATGACAGAGTTGATTATGCTGCTAATTTCAATTTGGAAGGATAAAGAAGGATCATGAAATAGTAGATAGATAGATATGCAGATAGATAGATAGATAGATATTCTTGCCCGAAGTGGGATTAGAAATATCATCCTCAATAACAAGCCTGATTAAAAATTATATAATTATATAACGTTTACTATTCTATATTGTCTCAAAACATATAAATATTAAAATTTTTTCAACAATAAGAAAATAAAGCGACCAAAGAAACTAATTTGCCAATAATGTGTGGACGAAGTGGAATATTTAAATTAAGTTGGCTTAAAAGCGTCCGGGGGCATAAACGGTCATCACATTCCTGATTCATTACAGAGAACGGTCATATTCTAACAACACCAGCACATGCTACTATTCCAAGATATTACTCAGCTTTTAGTAATGCTTTTAGATAGTACTCAGCTTTTAGTAATGCTTTTAGATAGTACTCAGCTTTTAGTAATGCTTTTAGATAGTACTCAGCTTTTAGTAATGCTTTTAGAGGTTTACTTTGCATAGCGCAAATACACTCCCTATTCTTTAACATGGAGTACAAAAATAGAATTGCGATTGTAAATGTAATTATTATTGAAATTTGAAATCAAGTAAAAAGGACTTAGAAATTATTCTGCTTGTTCTAATGGTACCAATTAAAACAATGTGCGTTAAATAGTTTTCCTTTAAAACGGTTCCCTGTGTTGTTTTATACCAAACAATTTTATGAACATTTTTTAATTGGTAACATTAGAAAGAGCACAATAATTTCTAGGTCCTTTTTGCTTGTTTTCTTATTTCAATAATAATTACATTTACAATCGCAATTCTACTTTTGTACTCCATGTTAAAGAATAGGGAGTGTATTTGCGCTATGCAGAGAAGCCAACTTTACTAAAAGCTGCACACGCGTGCATTCAAGAGAAATATGTTTCAGATTACCTCCGGTCAAAAAATATAAATGATGCTTTTTTTTTCAAAGTGTTTTATTATATTCAAACTGTTTTACGTATATCATCTGCACTAGCTACCTTTTTCGCCGACATTATTTGAACCACAAGTTTTTGAGCAAAACAATATTTTAGGTAGACGCAAAACTTCATTAAACACCTCATCAACATTCTTTTCAAGTGGTTTTATTTAAATATGCCTAGGTCATTTAAAACGTATACATAGAATTAATCAGCATGAAAGAAGAAAATTCCTGCAATTTACTTGATATCTGCTTGGAGGATCCAAAACTAGAGGGAACAGTAGGGAACAAGAGACTTTTGTGAAGGGTACAGAATAAAGAAGAACTTTATTTCCTATTAATATTAAGATTATTCGACGAATTTCGTCAGGTGAGATGAAATATTATCCCATGATACGAGGTGTGTACAAAAAGTATCGGACCTTTGGCCGGGAAAACTAAAATTATTCACCTGTAGGATTTAAACAGTAATCCCCTTCAAAATACTCTCCTTGGGAAACATCTTTGGAAGGCCTGCTTGGGAATGGCAGACAGCTCCGCCGTCGTTTTCTGCTTAATGGCTTCTCGTGACTGAAATCGGGTTCCTTTCAGCGGCGTTTTGAGCATGGGGAAGAGCCAAAAGCCGCATGGAGCCATGTCAGGGGAGTAAGGAGGCTGACGGACCAAATGAGTTTCTGTGTTTGGTCAGGAACTTCTGAATCAGATGCGATGAAAGGGCGATGCGTTGTCGTGTTGGAGCGCACAGATTCCTGTTGCCCAAAGGTCGGGTTTGTTTCCGTCGTACAGCATCACGAAGACGACGAAGGACCGTCAGATAGTATTCTTTGTTGATGGTTTGGCCTTTCGAGAAAATCGAAAACCGACAGGCGTCAAGGTCTATAAAAGACCTTAATAGACCTTGACAGGCGTGTACTACACTCACTCACTCTCACGACGCCAAGCAGAAACTCACGAGCTCTACGTACGTGACTTACAGCATGCATGCGGATGAAGGTCACTTACACCTCGTCGCCAGAGGAGAAAACCTGCGGTTCATTCGTTTAGGCAGGAAAAATAAAGGTCCGAAGTTTGTGTACACACTTCGTACGGTAATCTATTATGTGGCTTCAAGCGAATTCAAATCCATCCTTTTGATGCATATCTCTTAAATAAAATGTCTATACTATACATTGCAACATCTACACTGATGTCCAAAATTACAAAATGGAAACTCAACTGAAGACTGTCTCAAAAGCTAAACAATGAACGTTACTACAACAGAATGGGACGTTACTAGTTAACATTAAAACTATTACCCAAACATATTCTTCTAGCTGGAGTTTGATTGAAAGGGAAACACCACACCATCCCGTTTGGAAGACTCTTTAATTCAAAGGAAGTCAGAAAGCTGGAAGTAGATCATTTTCATAAAGAGGTTGCAAAATTGCTAAATGCTTCCAGTCAAGCGGTCCAATCTCTAGTGACCATTACAGGAACTGAAGCAATAATTAGCAGAGCTGTGATTGTCTTTGTTATGCGGACAGAATCAACACTGGTTTCAGATGTAATAGACTTGTGTTCTCTTCAGTGAGAAATCCAGGTTCAGTTTAAACACAGACTCTCGAAATATTCATATCTGAAGAAAGTCTGGAAACCGACATCTCCTATTTATGGGAGAGAGATCATTACGATGTTGAACGGAACCATACCACGCTATGTGTTTGAACGAGGCAGCATGACTGATAAAAAAGTTACAAGGATGACATTTTACGACTTACGTTAAGGCTTTTTAAGGTAGCATTTGGTCCGCAGTTCAGTTTTATGGACGATAATGCTCATCTATATAGGGCTATTCGTCCATGAATTTCCCGAAAGTGAACATATTCAGCGGATGGAGTGGCCAGCTAGATATCCAGACATGAATACAATCACGTCTGGAATAACAGCACATTTTCCCCCTTCCAGAACTCTAACAGCGCTAAAGGCCTTAGTGACACAGTGGGATTATTGCCCCAAAATCTGGTTATATAGAAAATTATTTTTTAGGTAATGTTTTCCAAGTCTGAATATAGACATGCAAGATTTAACCATATAAGATGAACGTTAATTTCATCAACAGCACAAAAAAGGGTCATATGAATACATTTTCTTTCTATTAATATAGTATATCACAAAAATATTCTCAGAGTAACGGAACTTTGTAGGTGTTGAACCATGGGGGCTCATTGTGAGTGTTGAATAGCTGTGAAGAGTGATCATACTCTCTATAAACCTCTCAAACATCACTAAAACTTCAATGCAAATTTGACTCCGCCGCTTCATATTTATTGCTTCATCAGATAGTGATTTTTTTTAACTTTCTATAATGTGTCATCATTTTTCCACATGAAGTTTCATTAAATTCAATTTTCTTTTATATTTTTGAGAAGTTGTTCTAATTGTGTTTGTCAATATTTTAATGAGCTGCTGCAGTGGTAAGGATCAAATTCTTCTTTTGAGAAGGTCCTGATCTTTCAATTTAATGTCTAGAAAAATTCTGTTCTCTAACAAAACCAGTAGAATTTCTAATAACTCAGCTAGAAGATTGCCCAACAATATTAATGCTATTCTTGGACGTTACGGTAAAGATTCGCTGGTGTTCATTTATCACGGAAGAGTCTTATTTATTCATTCCAATAGTGCATCGTAAATTATAAAACAATCGATAAAAATAGTAACCCGAACCTTCTGCGTATATAAGTACATTTAAAAGTATTCATGATTCACTATTAACGGATAGTGAAAGCTTTTTTTTTTTTAATCTTAAACTATTTTTTTTCTTAATAATGTCCTCCCGTAAAAAAAAACTGAAATGGAATTACGAGATATAATTCTATTTTTCTGTCCTTTACCATTTCCTCCTTCACCCCTTTGTGTTTTTTCACATTTATTTTCTTTTCTTTCGTATCGTTTGACTTCGAACCCTTGGCTCACCCACGCCGAAAATATAATTGGAAGTTTAAAGCTCAGGCCTCGTGCCTTACAATTTTCACCCCCTTCTTCCAGAGTAAAAGTGGAGTTGAAAAGAAGTGGAGGTAGAAGGGGGCAGGGAGGTAAAGTGGCGGTAGGGTGTTTTCCTCACGATTTAAGAACTCGTCTGCGCATGTCTTAACTTGCGATGCATGCGAGGAGCTCCGGGGCGCTAATAGGCAATCCACGGGCGCAAATTCATATCCAACTATGAGCGGGCCGTGGTTATAGTTGAGAGGGTTGGTTGCAAACGATCTGCACGTGTGCACGTGTTCATGGTCATGGCGAAATGTCGTGTGAAGAGGGGTGGGAACTACACGAGAAGAAGATGGCGAAAAAAGGAGTGAAGAGGCTATTGGGTAGGAAAAGAATAGATCAAGGGAAAAAGTAGTGAAGATAGAATGCGTCCAATCGCTCGATAAGGAACCATATTATTATTAAAATATTTTAACTAAAAAATTTTTAATTTGATGACATCAGAATTCATGGAAAGTAAATATTAATGGTCCTGCAGGTATTTCCTAAACCAATCCACTAAGTATTAACTAGAAGGAGGTTTGTTTTGAAAACCTTTTTCACATCCAAGAAAGCTGTCTTATATTTACATTATCATCAACAAAAGAGGTTTTTTTGAGTTTCTACTTTATTAATAATTGTAATATTAATCATCTGAAAAATGTATTTCGCTCCTAAATCTTGAAACTAAAGCAGTGCTGTCATGTTCAAATTAAATGTTAAATAATCAATTTGGGGGACATTTAAAAACAAGACCCAGTGAATGATGCAAACTCCACCAAAGGACGTTATAGATAAATATATTTTTGTCACTTAACAAAAATTCAAGTTTCAAAATCTTTTATATAATAAGCGGATCCCTGTGTTAATATTTTGAAAATATTCGAAGAAATCCACTTTTCTTTCCTTCCTATAAATATTTAAAGGTTATTCCCTAAAATTCTTCTTAGTCAAAATCTCATTTTACATATTACTGAACTTATTATTCAATATTTTAAACTTCATTCTACCTTAAATTTCATTTTCGTAGATCTTAAATCCTAAAGTTAATGATTTACTGAAATCTTATTCTAAGAATTCTGAGTTAAGATTTCGGAATGATTTTGCATTATCTTCGTATTTTTTCGAATTTTATAAAGGACATTATACTCGCCCGAATCAAAAAGATGGAATATGGAAAGTACTCAATGAGAAATCTTCTGTTTTCTGTCGTGGAGAAAAATGCATCAATGAATAAATTCCAAAAAAAATCAGGTGAATAGTAGGAGGAAAATATTTAATCTCCGAAAGTTTAAAACTCAGAAAATTACAAATTGTTTTTTAATATCCAAATCAACTCTGGTCAAAATAATGGAATAGAACATATGCTGCATCAAAAAAAATGGAATATTCCGTTCTTACCCTTATATATAATGGGTTGATTCGTTTCTGTGATTGAATCTGCATATTTTACGAAGGCAAATGTTTTAAAGTGAACTGACAATAAAATGTCGCCAAAACGTGACATTTCGATTGAAAAACGTAAATTGATAGTATCAATTAATGAATCTGGCCATTCGCAGAAAGATATTGTGAAAATTGTGAAATGTTCACAAGGTCCTGTTTCTAAAATACTTCAGAAAGTCAAAAGTGGAGAAGGACTATGTGGCAATCGTGGCCGAAGATGTTGCACAAGTGAGCGTCAGGATCGAAAATTGAAAGCTATTGTGAAAAGTAACCGCTTTCAACCATCCAAAGTTATCAATAAAATATGGCAAAGCATCAGTAGCACTATGCCTCAGTGAGCACGACCCAGCGCAGACTGAAAGAGTTTGGAATGAAAATTGTGTTCCAAATAAGACACCTCACCTCAACAAGGCTCAAATAAAGAAGAAACTCGACTGGTGCAAAGAACGAGCAAACTGGACGTCTTCGGACTTTGAAAACATTATCTTCAGTGATAGTCGCACTTTTATCTATCTTTTGGTGATCAGGGAACAAGAATGTGGCGTACCAAAGATGAAAGTTGCTATCCAGACACGATGAAGAAGACGGTGAAGTTTCCAAGCGGCATCATGATATGGAGGTGTATGAGCGTAAGGGGTGTCGGACTCCTTGCAATTCTAAAGGGGACAGTAAATTCCGAAGTGTACCCAGAATTACTTGATGCCTTTTTGATTCTATCAGCAGAATTGCTGTTTGTGGACAATCACTTTCTCTTCCAACAGGACAACGCACCAGCACATGCATCTTATTCAACCAAGAATTGGTTGTTACAGCACAATTTGGTTCCCCACTCCACCCAATTCACCAGATCTAAACCCTATTGAAGATTTGTGGAATATAATGAAACGAGAGCTAGTAAAGAACAAGCCATTGACCATTGATGAACTAAAAAGTAAAGTACGTGATGTCTGGGCAAACATGGAAACATTTTATTCAGTCACTATCTAAACTGTTATCAAAGCCAAAGGCGGCCCAACAAAGTATTAACCCATAATAAGGCAAATGATCCACCTAATTTCTGTTAATTTATTAATTTCATTGTACTGTATATTCCATTTTTTTGATGCAGCATATGTTGTATTCCATTATTTTGACCAGAGTTGATTTGGATATTAAAAAAACAATTTGTAATTTTCTGAGTTCTAAACTTTCGGAAATTAAATATTTTCCTCCTACTATTCACCTGATTTTTTTTGGAATTTATTAATTGATACATTTTTCTCCACGACAGAAAACAAAAGATTTCTCATTGAGTACTTTTCCATATTCCATTTTTTTGATTCGGAGGAGTAGATGAGATTTGGAACTGAAGTATCTTGTAATGGAAATATCCATTATAACTTTATTAAGAAATAAAAAAAAACAACAGGATAATCTTTGTATATGCTCGACAAAGCCAGAATAAAAGGCAAAACCGTACGGACTTGTGTGTGAGCTTTTTCCCGCTATCAACTTCATTAAAAGGGAAGGACAGAGAACTCTCCATTTCATACAAACCAAAAAAGTTAAAATTCGTTCACTTAATGCTAAATGCAGAAGTGAATTCCAAATACTTTTACACCATAAAACTTAATAGCAGCGACAAGAAATATTAAATTACAAATTCTTAATAAAAAGCATTTAATAAAACCTCAACAAGAAAAGGAATGCAAAATACATACATATAAAAATTAACCATTTTATATTGTTAAAACAAATTAACCAACATTTTAAGAAATTACCCAAGCTTAGTCCCATTTGAAAAGGTAAGTCCTGCAATAAATCTTCTTTCAACTTTAAGAAACCGCAAGATTGACTTGAAGAACAATCTTGACGAATTTATAAAATTTATATTGAAGTTATCAAAATTCTTTACACATTAGAGTTATCAAATATTCAGAATTTAAAACGATCGCAAAGTTGTAAATAGTAAATATTCGATAAATTCAATGTGCGAATAACCATTACCAATATTTTAAGTTTTTATTTATAAAGTCGTCACAATTATTCAAGTCATCAATACTTGTTCTTCAGATCTTCAAATTTTACTGTGGTTTCTTGAAATTGAAGAAGATTTATTGGAGGACTTTTAGAACTTATCTTTTTCAAATGGGACTAAACCTGGTGAATTAATTGTTATTCTTAACTTATTGGTTAATATGTTTGAGTAATATTAAATGATTTTTTTTATATGTTAATATACAATATTAAATTGTATTTATTTTGCATTTCTTTTCTTGTTGAGGTTTTGTTAAAAGCTTTTTTTAAGAATTTAAAAAAAATTAGTGTTTCCATCTATATAATTTTTCGTATTGAACTACATTTACTTTAATATTTCTTAAAATGCACTATTTTTATGGTAGATAATATTTATACCGAAGAGTTTGAGAAAGACTTCTGTATAGAAAGATGGGAGTTGTAGTAAGGACATTAAGGAAGGTGGGTGTATTTCATTGTGTCCACACCGCCCCCTAAACACTCATTTGTGTCGTTGGATGGCGCGATGGTGGGATGCGACGTCTGGTGACAGTGAGGTCAACGCAGCACCAAGGGGGAAAAAAAGCCCCGGCGAATGACAAGAAAGGGGGGGAGTTTCAGGGAGTAAAAATCTCATCTGACTTGGAAAAAAGAGAGCAACATCTCGTGCCACGTGCTGGTAAGTCTGTCGCCCCTCGCTATAACGACATCTCTTGCCAAACATTACAGGGCGTTGATATTTTTATATGTATCCCTTAAAGATATGAAAACGAACAGAGGCGTTTTGGGATAAAATGGATACAACTGTTACAACTGTAACTGATTTCGTTTCGGATCATTTCGTCACAGCTAATATTCTTGATATTCATCTCGTCTCACTCAACTCTTTTTATTAAATTCGTCAAATATTTCGCAAGTACTTTGTAAGATTTTTGCAGGCGAATATGAATTCAAAATAATATATGCTTTATAAAATAGTTCTTGGACGAAATGAATATCATGAAAGTTGAATGTGGTCATATTATCGATGATGAAATAATCTCTCATCCTATTAAATATACATGAATCATTCCTTGGGAATAATTTGTACAAGTAAAATAAGAAATGAGACGTGTGCTTACAAGGTTTATCTTACTCTAACCGCCTGGTAAATTGTCAATGCTTCTTAAATATCTAATAAAATATTTACTTGCAATTACAGTAATGCAAAACAATGGTTATACAATAAATGTTATAATAAATGTTTAACCTTTGTTTTCGTTTAAATTGATAAACACTTTCTGTTTTTTTCCTTTTCTTTAAATCCAAACACACGCACCTTTCACTGTCTCCATCTCCTATACGGTTGGATCAATTGAAAAAAACACCAAAAATAAACATTTCTCAAATGTTGTGTACAATTTGAAAATACATAGGCGTTTACATTGCTCGTTTCAAAGTCGACTTCCATATTCGAAAATGGCATCTTTTTTTTTTGAAACTAAATAAAATAAAAATACACATAAAAACCTCTCACATAAAAGTACAATTATTCTTTCATTGAAATATTCTGTCAGATTTGTATTTTAGAAGTTGGATACTGGTTCATTTTAGGTGAGACACGCAGTAAATCTGTCATATTTCTTTGGTGTGATTGATTTTTTTCGCTTTGAATTTTAATTTTACCTTATAAAACCATATTTGAATTTTTATTTAAATTTTTTAACTTTATAATTGGATCTATAATGAAATTAAATTCATAAATCGATACATAAGATCTCATAAACTAATATTTATTAGGACTTCATTATCAGTTAAGAGTTCACGATTAAAAGAATTTAAAATTGTGTCACAGACAGAAGGCATTTTGATAAAAGATTTGATACGAAATAAGTTTTCTTACAGACGGTTTTAGTAAATGACATTAATCTAACCGATAACATATGACGATATTTTTTCTTAATATTCATTACTGTGGTAAAAATTATATTTTTAAATTTATTTCAAAATTACAAGAAGCAATGTCAAAACGATATTATATTTAAATTTACTTCCTATATTTTAATTTTATTAAATTTATTCTTCCCCTTCTTCTCATGTTATATAACGCGCAGCCTCAATCCACTGAAAAATGGGTAGAAAGAAATATTAATATCAATAAATAAAATTTTTGATTTCCGAAAATAATTTTTCAAATTCATCAACATCTGTCGGCTTGATTTTTTTCCTTTCCCCTTCCTTTTCCATTTGATTTCTTTCTTTTTTATTTTTGGAGGGAATTTTATTATTGATGAATTCCAACATGGATGCGCCCGATGCCTCCGTAGATTTTTCATAAGGGAGAAAGGAAAAGCTGTCGTATTTACTGTGGCGGTTGCCGAGTTAATGGAAATGTTGTAGCGAGGGTTCCTCCGTTTTGCCCAGACCCATTCTTGTTCGCGAGGGAAACGAGAAAGCTCCTGAATTTGCAGAGTGATGATGACAGTTTGACAATATGACTCGAGGAGGAGACACAGGTCCTCTTTTGCGTGTCGGCCCGAGAGTGCGCTCCGAGTGAGGCCCCCGGTGCCCATTGCTTTTCACTTTACCATAGGAAAACCATCGAGTGTGGAAGATGAAGAAATCGAAAGATGGTGGGTGGAAGAGGGAGAAAGGGAAAGTTGGGGGGCGGGGGGAAGAATTGAAGAAGAACGTGTTCCTTCTTCTCTTACTACCTCAACCCCCTCCATCACGTGCAGCTGTGGCCGTAGTCTCGTTTGCTTCAGCCGCGCGCCAAATCGTTGATAGCGTCAGATTTTGAGATCGTGGGTTCGAACTCGTCTCGCCCGCAAAGAGACATGACAAGCCCTCGAAAATATTCCTCGCCTTCCGAGTGACAAAACTGATTCTCCTAAGGCGACAAATGATCCGCCGAAAACGTATTCGAGTCTCCCGTAGGAAAGCGACTTAATTTGTCGTTCAGTCATCCGAAATGAAAATCGGACGAAACATTCGAGAGAATTTCATTTCTTATTCGAAAGATACAAGAAAACAATTTTCGTATTCGCTTGTTTTTCGCTTAACGTACTGAAAAACAAGCTCATAAGCACTGAACTCAAAACAAATTCGTACATTGTAGAAAAAGATTTTCCAAGAACTTGAACAAGATTATTGCGCTTTTTGTTTAAAATTAAAGAATTGCTATAAGAGCACAGTCAATATTCTTTCTGAAATTTGAAGTTATTAGCTTAGCTGAAGTTTGCTCTTGTGCTAGATTAACAACGTTTTCTCTTTTAAATAAAACTTTTATAGTATCTTACAACAGTAATCTTCATCGTATTCTTAAAAAGGTTCTAGTATTCAGTAAATGTTTTAAATGATTTTAAAATTTTTAAATTAAAAAGTAAAAATATTATAATAAAGTGGCAATGTCAGCAATTCATAGTTTTTTTTCACTTGTTACGATCTAGCTAAGTCTTGATAATGGTGTAAACCGTAACGCGTAGGCATTAAAGATTTGTATCAGTATCGTTATTTGATCTCTGTTCATTTATCATTCAAAAGAATATTAAAAGAATACATTTTCTTAAATTATTTTCAGGTAGGCCACTTAGTATACTAATTTAAGAAACTAGTATGTAATACTATCTCTTCAGTTTAATACATATGGATTTTAAAGGAGTATATTAGATGTGCTTCTGAAACATTTTTGGAATAGCCATTCTGTACTCTGCCTGAATAAAAGGATTAGATATAAGATAGATAGATTAAATACTCAAGGGTTAATTGCTATACATTGTTTAATTTTTTTTGTAACAATGCCTAACACCTGAAAGTAAATTGAATTGAACATGTCCAGATTTTTACATGCAGATTTAGACTTAAGAAAAAGCAGACTTGTTTTCATAAAAACCTTTTAACGATACAGTGTGCAACTTTCATTTTATATGCACTCAACCAAGGCTTTTTTTTTGCTTGGCGTTAGGTTTTCCAATTTTTTCATAATCTCACTTTTAAAAAATCTAAGCAGTAATATCAATAAACAGAAAATTCTTATTATAGACTGAGAAACGTTGACGTAGCACTAAAAATCATTACATTGTCAAAAGTTTATCGAAAAACATACAGATGAAGGAACGAACTAAATATCAACAGACAAAGCAAAAATCAGCTGGTCTATTGTAATAAGCAAGGTTGGCATCTCTTGAGGGAAAATATTTTAAGACAGGTCCACACTCCAACTCTACTATCAGTTTGCTCCAACTTGAATCATGACTCATCGGACCAAACTATGTATTTCCAGTCATCTAAAGTCTAGTGAACATGTTGAGGTGAGGCACAGCCTCCGATGTTATGCTGTGAGTAAAGGCACTCTTGTCGGTCTTCTGCTGCCATATCTCATCAATCGTATAAAATTCTGCGTCAATCGTAGTCCCAGATTTCGTTCCAGATATTGTTGGATTATTATTCATTTTCAGTTGGAATTTTGTCTAAAAATTCAGTCAATGACTGTGCTTCTGGAGAAACAATATTGGAATTGAAATGGCCACTAACAATCACTAATGAGATCATTGAGAAGCTTCTTGATTTGTACAGGGTGTTTTGAACGGTCTGTACAAACTTTCAGGATATGTTCCAGGTACTAAATCAAGCAGAAAATGTCATACGAGATCTGTTTAAAAAGTAATGAGACTGTACAAGTAAAAATCTTTATTTAATTCTTTTTTATATATCAACCTTATTATTGCCCTCAAAATAGTTCCCTTGAGAGACCATACGTTGTTCCCACTCCTCATAGCAGTGCTGAAAGTCGTGAGGTGTAAGCACTTTCACTTGGTCCATCACGGCTTTTTGAATCACTTCCACAGATTCAAAATATCGTCCTTTGAGGTAGTTTCCCGTCCCAACTTTGGAAAGAGGAAAAAGTCATATGCCACAAGATCAGGGGAGTAGGGAGGCTGAGGTACTGACTTGGCTTTTTGGGCTAGATATTGGATGACAGAGAGTGCTGTGTGACAAGCAATGTTGTGATAGAGTATCCAAGTTTCAGCAATGTTTGGTCACTCGAACTCTTTTTCTCAGTTCTTAGTTCTCATTCAAAGTTTTCCAATTTCTAGGCATCCGTTTCCGTGACACACTAAAGAAACACTCTTCACGCAAACGTTACATATCAACAATGCAGTGACAGTAGAAAGTTGAAAATTACACTGAATATCGAGCAGATAATTTGTCTAAACTACCACTAGTGGGAAACGCCTCCTGAGTTGCCAGATAGCATACTGTGAAAGCATTCTAAACAGAACTCGCAAGAACTTGGGGTCGAAAACGCTTCTTTCTAGAGTTATAACAGTCTCAAGGTGTCCTGTAGTAGATGAAATTAACGTTAAAGCTACAGAAGTTGCAAAGTGTGTGATTTATTTCTACGGTGTAATAAGACAATACCAGCCAACAATGGTGACGTATCGAATCTGATGTTGAAGAGAGCACAATTCTCTTCAGACGGTTCGTTGAATTGTCGTAATTCTTATTCTACTGGAGTAAATTGAAATCCACCTGAATAGTGATTGTAAATGTAACAAGCATTTAAAATATGAATTAGTTGCAGGAAAAGGAAGTTCGGCGTTCCTTGATTAGGATAATGTGGCATGATGTTATTGTTGTTGTTGTTATATTATAATTTGAAATTATTTTTCATTAATTTATCGACATTTTTTTTACATGTTCTTCAATATATCTCTAGCGTTTTAAATAGATAAAAAGCATAATATACACATTTTGCAGCTATAATTAACAAATATACAATTTTTCTAATTAAGAAGTCACTGTTTTCTAGGTACATTTATTTACTTTTTTTTAAATTTTTGTAAATATAAACAATTCAGCTTCATATAGAAACAACAAAGCCAAATTAAAGAGTCTGGTATGCAATGCACGATATTCACAAGATGATTTTTTCCCCTCACTCCTTTTCGGGTTATTATTTAATCCTTTTCGTCTCCCTTGTTTTTTCAAAGAAAATAAACACAGTTTAATGTTTAACAGGTACCTACTTGTCTTGTTTTCACTGAAGCGTTGCTTGGAGTAGTTTTCATTAGTAAATAAGTAGAAAAAGTAGAGTTAGGCGAAAAAAGGGGAGAAAGCAAGGAAAGGGGGAGAAAGAGAGAGGCTAAAAAAGGGCCCTCAAATTCTCCGAGATAAATTATCTCGGCACGCGGCCCGTGCACTAGGCGACCCCTCCTTCGTCGTCTCTCAACTAGTCGACCATTTGAATGTAATTTCCACAAGAGCACGGCCGTCTGGGGAATGTAATTTTCTAATTAACGTCTGAGAAATGGCTTCATGCCTTGTTGTTCCCGCTCTAGACGCAATGGATTAAATTTCAAAGCGCATAAAAAACAAACAGGGCTCAATTCTCTCTCTTTCTCTCTCTCCTTCACTTCGCTCCCGTCACTAATTTCAACAATCTCCTTTATCTTCCTCCCCCCCCCCCCCCAGCAGAATTGCAACAATGGCCTTTGAATTTCGCCTTTGTTTCAAATGCTTTATTCGCGAAGTCCGACAGAATTTGATCCCTCCCCAGTCATTTCTAAAGCAATCTAGCAAGTTTCTTTTCAAGTTGTTTCTTAGTAATGAACACAATACTTACATAAAACACACTACCATAAAATATAAATACCGTATATGTGATTTAATAACTAAGTGATCATATATCATCAGTATCTCATGTGTCGTTTAATGAAATATTTTGCGAGAAAAAAAGAACAGGGTGAAAAAAGCAAATTAGAAGAAGCAGAAAAGTTCAAATAAATTTGTCATTTGCATCAGTACGTACCGGATTTCTGTGCAACGGAATATATTAGATCAAAGAATAACGATACCAGTCTTCTGCGTATTCCACCCGTGACAAGATTTTAAAATATAATAAAAACTAACCTATAGACTACTTAATTAAATACACTATCTACCAAAAAGTAGATACCAAAAAGTAATTGGACACCTGCACGAAGTGTCTGTCTTGGATTTTTGAACTGTCAAAATCTGATGACGCCACCAACAGTCACCCTCTGAGGCATGCTCGAAACTAAAAGGAGAATCCACATACTCGGACTCACCGACTTTGATAAAAAAAAAAAACAAAACAACTCTACGAGTAGCTTTCACCAAATTAAACATCCATCTAAAGCCATTCCATGCACTTTTCAAAATTTTCCGAGAAAAAAAATCATAAAGTTTGTTGATTAAGGAGTCCATAGTGCTGTTTCTATCGATAAAGTTGATAGATACTGTGCAACACAACCGAACTTTACGACTAGTTTCACCATTTATTCCCGGCTTTATCAATAAAGTTTGTATCATTGGCTGTTTTTTATAAACACCAGAATCGTAGCGTTGATTTTTATCGCATTCTAGTGGTTCACTGATAAGATGCTAGAATTCTGTTTTGCAAGTACGGGTTCAAATCCCCTCTTTGATATTTTTTCTCCTTTCTAAATTTATTTTAACACGTCTGGGAATGTATAATTCATTTACGAAACATATTTCTGATTTTCCAATTTGCTACCATCATTTTTTATAAAATACATATACGAATGATTTTAATTAAATATAATCTTTATTTTCTAATTGGATAAATTTATTTTTTCATAAATTGAAAGGTTATTACAAGATATACGAGGGTTGGGACATAAGTCATGGCAACTATTTTTTTCTCGTAGCTAAGGGATGGTATCACAAAATGTCATATGTCTCGAGGAAACCGTTCATTCTTAGTATATTTCCATAACACCAGATGGCTCTGTGATTTCCTTTTGTTGCATAGAGAACAATGGTAAATCAGTTCTTAGTCAACCGCCGTGCAGGATGGATGTAACCCGAGTTGAACAACGCTCGTATATCAATATAGTCGGTCTCCGCTGGCTTTGGGAAGAATTGGAGCACCCACTATACTCTCTGGACTTTTCTCCATGTGACTTTGATCTTATACGGACGGTAAGGAACCATTAAGTGGTAGACAGCTTCGGACAGAATGGACATTGCAAATACTCGTATTGTGCAACAGGAGATGACCAGATTTCCACATGGTGAGAGAAATGGTGATGCAGATGAAATGGGCGCCTGTCACATCGTTGGCAGCGTACTGTGAACGTTCAGCGGACTACTTTGAGGCCCTTTAGAACGGGTATGTGCTGTAATGATTCTGGAAGATGAAAGTTGTAATGTTATATCAACTACCTTAATAAATATGAAGAGCAAAATATTTCCGTGTTGCTAAATGTCCGTACATTTCCTCCATTCCTTGTCCTTTCATCTATATATTTCGCATTTTCCACCCACGGTCGAATTCTCACAAAAAAAAATAGTTGCCATGACTTATGCCCCAACCCTCGTATTTATTTCATTTTTTTATAAACCACAAAAGAAGTTACAATTCACGTACAGGTAAAGACAGAGGTAATAGTTAATTTTGTTCATAACAAACTTCTGCTCCTAAAAATAGGAAAATGTAATTTGGTGGCCAATGTGCTAGTTTAAAAAATCAATGAATAATAGGTATTAATATGATGCATTATATTTTATAGTATGTGCATGGTGCAATAATTATTTAATCTTTGTGGGAGTTAAATTTCATCCCAACAGTTGCAAAATTTATAAAAATAATTAAATGTGATTAAATAAATTGATGGTAGCAAATTGTGAAATCGGAAATATATTTAGTAAATGAATTACACGTGTTAAAATAAATTTAGGAAGGGGGGGGGGATTTATCGAAATTGGGATTTGAACCCATACCTGCAAAATAGAATTCTAGCGTCTTACTGCTGGATCACCAGAACTCGATATAATTCTGTACTGCAATTCGGGTATTTATAAAGTGCAGTCAATTATAACAAACTATGTGAATTTTTTCATCGGAAAATTTTGAGAAGTGCATGGGTCTTTAATTTGGTGAAAGCCACTCGTAGAATTTTTTTATCAAAGGCGAGTGGTCAAGTTGTTCCCAAACAAAAGGTCTGAGTAGTTGGGAACAATTTGACCATCTCGCGTCCAGTGGCTACCACCTGTTCCAGGATCTAAAGGAGATCATCGGCAGTTGCATTTCAGCGATGATAAACAAGTAAAAACTGCGTGACTTTCTTCAACGGCGGCAGCTTCTATGAAGTGATCATGCGGAAGTACTGAACGCTATGACAAGTGATTAAATAAATTTGGAAACTATATGAAAAAATAGTTAAAAGTACATAGAATCTGGTAAAGAAAAAATTTTGAAAATATATATAGTAGTTTTGTTTTATTGCAAAACAGACCTTACTTTACAAATAACCCTCGTATTTTATTTATATAGTTGACACCCAGTGTTAAGATTGAGCTATGTACGAGGTGGGATCAAAAAGTTCAGGGACTGGTTCATTCAAAGAGAAAGTATATTTAAATACGTTTACACAGTGTCCCCTTCAAAATAGCCCCCTTGCTAAGCCATTCAATGAGTCTAGGATTCCTACCACTTCAGGAATGTGCCCTGGAAGTATTTTTGTTGAAAAGAGTCAGGCACTTTCTGCGTTTCGCATTGGATCTGCTCAATCGTAGCAAAACAGCGAACTTTCAACTGGATCTTCATTTTCGGAAACAGGGCAAAGTCTGCAGCAGCCAAATCTGGCGAGTAAGATGGGTGTGGAAGCGAAATCATGTTGTTTGTCGCAAGAAACTTACGTGTGAGGAACTATAATGCTCTGGTGATTATGCTATGTTAAACTGCAATGTGATAAAATTGACGTTAATATAAATAATGTTATGTTTTATTACAATGAGACTTAATAATGTTTTAACGGTAAAGTTCTATTGAACGGTGTTAAATTTTGACAAACTATATTATTCATTCTAAATTACCTGTTGGCTTTGCAGTGAAAAAAAACATCGGAACAGTTTCCTAAGTAATATACTGCAATAGTTACTTTTCATAATAGTTTAATCACTAATTTAAGGGTCATTCGCTTTTATCAAGGTTTCTAACACAGGAAATTCAATAATATTCTCATCCAAGACACAGAAAAATAACGGCATGACCGTAGGCTATGACGCTTAGAGACAGCAAAGATTACAAAATTTTAGAATGTTGAAGAGTATCATGGTTCAGTGTTAAACACTTTGACATGAAATGGTTCAGTGTTAATTCTCACTCTCTTCACCTCCTACTCAGTTTCAGTAATCATTTCGTCCTACCCATTTCTATATTGATTTAAAATCCAAATATTATAAAAACTAAAATAACTCCATATTTTTATAATCAACAATATTTTTTTACAATTTTAATATGCAAGTATAATCGATAATAATTTGTATAAAGTTGACAAAACTAACTGTAATTTTTAGAGTACAAGTCAAAATCAAAAATCTGTGGACAACATTATTTTTAAGTTAATGGTTTTCTTTATTGAGCTGTAGATGAGTAATTATCAGACCTACAACTATAAAATACA
This sequence comes from Rhysida immarginata, assembly GCA_023313115.1. Lineage (NCBI taxonomy): Eukaryota > Metazoa > Arthropoda > Chilopoda > Scolopendromorpha > Scolopendridae > Rhysida > Rhysida immarginata. The sequence continues at coordinate 1,156,524 of JAHWFO010044290.1, read as the reverse complement.
TAAGGCGGATTGTTTATTCGAATATCATGTTTGATATAAAAAATCCAAAAAATATATTAAACACAACTTAAAATAAAAGGCACAAAATAATCAAAGCTTGTGTCAAAATTCTGTGGACACAAAAAATCAAAAATCATAATACTGTGGACAATGCTATTTTAGCTACACAATGCACACTCCGTATTTAGTGGCATCTCCATGTGCCTTAAGAAGTGCAGTTATTCTTCGTGGCATGGAAGATATTAGCTTGCTGCATATTATTGGTGTTATTTTATAAGTGCATTCTGCACCTAAATTCTTAATTCATACATTTTTGTTGGTCCAGCTTTCTTTACTTCACTTTTCAAAATTCCCCAAATATTCTCTATAGGGTTCACGTCTGGAGAATTCGCAGACCATTCCATATCATTTATTCGTTTTCTTGCAAGCCATTCCTTGGTTAACTTGGCTGCGTGGCAGGATGCTCCATCCTGCTGAAAGATGCTGCTACGACCAAGACGAAATGAGGCGATTGATGGAAGAAGGCTGGTTGCCAAAACACTTACATATTTCTCAGCACTCATAGTTCCATCAATAAAATGTAATTTTCCAGTCTCTTTGGCACTTATACAACCCTAGACCATGCATGATGCTGGAAACTTAACACTTCCTTTTTTCCTTTAGAATTATTAGCCTCATTCTTTTTTCTCACTACTTTTTCCCACTTTGATTACCCACAGAAAGTTGAAATGTGGATTCATCACTAAATACCACTTTGTTCCATTGTTCAATAGACTAATCGGCTCGCTCTTTTGCCCACTTCACACGTTTATACTTTTGCACCTTTGTGAGAAATGGTTTTTTAGGAGTATAAAATTTATACCCAAGTTGATGATTACGGCGATATGTGGTTGATACTGATACAGTTTTCCCGATGCTGGCTGACCACTGTTGAGTCAGTTTTGGTCTTTGAGCAAATCTGATTTTCTTGATGATGGAATGAAGCATTCTATCATCACGACTAGAAGTTGTTTTAGTTCGCCCTGTTGGCTTCTTAATTTCAACATTGCTGACTGTTTTAAACTGGTTCACTGTTTTGTGAACTGCATTTTTTGATATTCTAAATTTTGTAGCAATTTTTCTGATTGATTCTTTGTGTTTATGGCATTTAATAATGCGTTCACGAATTTCGAGTGGTGTTGCTTTTGTTGAAGCCATTTTCTTAATTAGGTCATGTAAAAGTATGAACCTTATACCTATAATTCGATATTGAACTGATCCTTATGCAAATTATCTCATAGAGAATAAATTTTACATTAAAAATAGCATTGTCCACAGTATTATGATTTTTGTTAATTTGTGTCCACAGTATTTTGACACAAGCTTTGATTATTTTGTGCTTTTTATTTTAAGTTGTGTATAATATATTTTTTTGATTTTTTATATCAATCATGATATTCGAGTAAACAATCCGCCTTATGTATTTCATAGTTGTAGGTCTGATAATTACTCATCTACAGCTCAATAAAGAAAACCATTAACTTAAAAATAATGTTGTCCACAGATATTTGATTTTGACTTGTATCAATTGCCAACGATTTAATTTTTTTAAATGCCTACACGAAAATATAATTGACCTAATTTCCTAATTAATTTTGTAGAATTTTAAGAACTTGACCTTCTAGAATAAACCGGCTATAACGTTTGAAATTACGATACCAAAAATTCCTATAACAAAGGATTTAGCTCTGTTATTAATCGTCAGTTACTCCACAGGACATACCGGGTGTTTCAAAAATAACCGGATAACCGGTATATTGGAAAAATCAATAAAAACTAAACTGGCAGCGATAGAAATACACAGTTTGTAATTTCGAAAGTTTGTCTGCCTGAAAATTTACTGTTGTCCCAAGCATATTGCTTTATTGATTTATTGATTTTTCAAATATACCGGTCATTTTTGAAACACCCGGTATGTACAACACCCGCTATGATGCCAGCCAAGTGCTAGCAACAGTGATGATAGTGAAGATAATATATTGTTATATGTCCAGATGGAGGTAGAACATTATAAGATACATTATTTTGTATTTTGTATATAGAAGAAAGTGGCATTACTGTATTCAGAGTAGTGTCATATTATTATTATCTGTTAGCATTCTGCTGTGATGTTCGGCGCCCACGCTTTTATTTTTTTTCCTGTTACACAGAAGTAATTAAAAGAGACACCATTTTCTGACCCCAAAAATTATTTTCTAATTTTTAGTACATTTTAATAAAAGCGTGTCTTTAAAAAGTTTTTTTTGTTTACTTTTTTTATTTTATACTTTTTAGTCTTTACTCTTTAGAGAATTTGCAGTCAGTAACATATAAGTTTGCTGGACGGTAACTCCTCATACGCTCCATTTCAGTTAACGCCTCAGTATTGCAAGGCTCAATTCCGGTTACCTTGGAGCAGTCCAGCTCATCAATTTGTAGACTATCTAGAGATCTGACTCTGTTAAGCGCTACGTATGCCTGGCCATCTCCGAACAATTTAGAACTTATAGGACTGAGCGTAGTCTAGGTGGTGCCTTGTATCTTATGAACTGTTGAGGCCCATGATAGTATTAGTGGAAGCATTCTTCTTTCCGCAGTGCCATAGCTGTACTTCGCTGGGAATTGTAGTGATTTTGGTTTTATTATGTGGATTCCATCTGCACCGAAATCTACTCTAACTGATGAAATGTCTGTATCATACAATTGTGCTCTGCGGAAATGTGGCCATATGATTTCCGTAATTTTCCCTATTGCACCGTTGACCAATCCTTTAGCAAGATTAATGTTAGATCTCAGCATGACTTTGGCTCCCACAAATCTCTCCAGCTCCTTCGGCAAGCCTCCAGTTTTGTTGATATCAGCTGGTAATATGTTTTTTCAGTCAGTATTTGCGGAATATCGTGCTGCATCTATCAATTGGTCCTGCGCTATGATCTTGAATATTGTTATGATCGTCTACTTGCCGATTTGTTGGATAAATGCGCAGAGCCTTCTCTATTGCAAATTCTCCAGTTGCTGCCTTATTAACTTTGCCCAGTAAGACCGCTAGATGCTCAGAAGTCAGTTTTCCAACTCGTAGCGTATTGAAGATACTTGAGAATGTAGCGTCTCCTTGTTGTCGCATATTCTGCTTCAACTCAGTCATTGTGAATAGCCGCCATAAATTCGTGGCGGGAGCAAATCTAGCCGGTTGGTTGAAAACTTGATTTCCTCTAACTGGTGGCAATTGCATCAAGTCACCGAAGAGTAGCACGTTGATTCCTCCAAATAGACGTGCTATTTTTTAGCTGTTTCAGTCGCGAGTCGATCATGCATAGCATCTCGTAGGGGACCATTGAGATCTCATCTATGAAGAGGAACTCAATGTGTTTTTCCATTGCAGTTGCATGTTTCTGAGATAGCTACCACAGTCAGAAGTGGCATGTTGACAAGTCTACCATCTTTCTGAACTGGCAAGTGCAGCAGGCTGTGCAACTTAGTTCCTCCTACTATTCGAGCTGCTACTCCAGTTAATGCTCCGACTCTAACTGCCTTTTTTTCCATAGCATAGGTTGACTTGGCTCTTGAGGAGGTTGAACACGAAGGTCTTGCCGGTACCTGCTCCACCTGTGATGAACAGTCTTTCTCGGTGGTGACTTCGTTCATTTGTTTCTGTAAGCTGCGAGTTACGTTGATAAATATTTCTCGATGACCTAGATTCATCGCTTCTTTTGCGGTCTGGAATTGTTCTTCGCTCATTGGCTGGTCTTGTATTCTTCTTCTAGTTCTTCTTCCATATCAGTTGGTGGTGCCTCGTCGAGGATCTCGAATGCATGTGCCTGGTTGAATGCATTCTTCAGTTGTCTATCTGGTTCTCTGAATTCCTCCATTTGGTCACTGAATTCTTTGAGACGTGCCTCACATGCAAAAAAGACTTCTGTTGCTGTGTGGAATTCGCGTAGCAACTCACTTTCCGATCGGTATGGCATGTATTGCACAAGGAGACTGTAGTAGTAGTTCTCCGGATCTGCAGAAACCACAAAGTGTGTTACACGTACAACTGCTGGGACATTTCTGATGGCCATCTTGGAATTGTCTGTTAGCTGAATTAGTCTCCTTCATCGGGGTTATTGAGGTTCGTAGGCATCCTGGTCAATGCTCTCCTCACACTCATCTTTTTTCTTGTTGTATGGTTCGCAGAGCATTGCAAACTCGGTCAGGCTCATGTTATTGTAGTCATAATCTGCATGTTGCAGTGGACGCTTCTCATATCTGTCAAATATCTTGCTACAGTATCCAGTGACTCTGTTTGACTGTTCAAATTTCAATACCCTGTATCTTTGGTCTGGCTTGCGAGTGTTAAGGAATATACATTTTCTTGAGCTAGCGTGCAGGTTAAGATGATTGAGTCTGTATGCGCATTCGCAAACTGAGACTTGTCTTTGGTTTACTATTTTCATACATATTTTGAATAGTTTTCTTTAGATATGGGAGTCTTCTCTATATGAGACGAATGGCTTCTGCAATGCTGCCGTCGAGTTCAGTCGGTTCTGACTTTGACATGTAATTCGCGATGTAGAATCCAATCGCCTCGTTTGATCCACATGGTTGGATGTCCATATTACCTTTCCATAGCCTTAAAAGATTTGGGTTGTAGTTGTTAACCCATCGATCCTCTTCTTGTCGTTTCAATAGGCATATTCTTCCTCCGCTTCTTACAAAGTCATCTGATGAATGGGCGACGATTCGGGTCTCGGAGCACATTTCCCGAGGGAAGCTGAATCTATATGTTGATGTTCCACCTTTGTATATGTGTATGTGTGATGACGAATCTGGCATGCCTGATGAATCTTGTAACAAGCAGATGTAGGTCTGCATCTGGTGTTGGCATCTCACAGGAGCACACTTTGTCAAGTTCTTGGATGCCCTGGTTCACTATGAAATGATGGGTGGTCCTTTATCCATGTCAGTATGTGAAGATGTGGACTTTCGCGATTTTGAAACTCTATTTTCCACCGTAATCCTGCACTTGTCCTCCGAGGTCTTCGAGATTGTTCTTGAGAAACGTGATAAGGGCGTTCACTCTAATCATGAAGTGCCGGCTGACGACGACAAAGTATTGCTCAATTAATCGTTGTGTAGCTTGCATGTCAAGTTCGGCGGGGTCATCATGAGGTCTGCCGTCAGCTATAAGTAGAGCTCTACTCATAGATCACCAGTTGAGATCGTGCAGCTGAAGGTTAAGAAGTAGGTAGGTGGATGCAGACATCTTATTTGTGCAATTAACTTGTTCAGAGTTGTGTGCCAGTATGCTGATGACCCTTTGAAATTCTTCATATACAGGTGCACGTCTTCGAGCCTTCCTTCGTGCCCTTCAATCTTCTTATCGCATGCTGCAATTGCTGATTTAACCCGGTGATATAAAAACATGGATAATGCATAGAATAGGTAGTCATTGCGTTGGAATCTTGTGTCGCTACCCAGTATTCTGTATTGGGAAGTAGTCAGGCGGTGATTTGTCGCTTCCTTCAAGTTATTTCTTCCATAGGGGAAAAGGTAGAACCACGCTAACTCTTCAGCCTTCAATTCGTGTCCGTCATTCATGATGTTGTCCTTGGTCTTGCGTACAATTTCGTTGGCATTTTCCGATACTTCCAATTCTTCATCCACGTCTGGCTGATTACAATCGATCGGAACCATCACTGATGTTTGCACTGGAATTGGCTGCATTTGTTCTGACTGCTCTACAATTGATGTTGTCTCAATCTGCTGTGGTGGTATCGCCTGCGCTGTCATTTCCAGATATTTGTTCGATTGTCAGCATGTTTTTTTCGGGTGCACATCTATATTATCTAAAGTGTACTGAACGTTTTGTGAACGCATAGCTCGCTTACAGGCCCGATGAAGCTCTTGGATATTGTCGCATTCGATTACGCAAGCCTTTCCATTTGCTGCAGTGGCGCCCTTTGGTCCGTAGGAGTGCGAGTCGGTAAAATGGTATTTGTTAATACAATATTCCTAGTGACTTTGATTCTGCTATGAGTACTCCTGCATTATGATTGGTGAAGAGGTCCTGCAGAGCGTAGTGTGATGCCGACAGAATGATTTACAGAATCTTGTAGACTTCCAAAGAGTGCTGGTTCTTCATCATAATCCATGGTGAATGTCATGTGGAACATGAAGAAGTCTCTCTTGATGACGTCGAAATTGCGCATGGAGAGATGGCCACTATCAGGAATGGGATAGCCATTGGGATTGTTGCTTGAAGCTGATACTATGGCTGCGTACATTTGATCAGCTTCGACCATGTTACTATCCAATGTGGTCTTGTTCCATAATCGATGTGGACGTATGGCTACTCGTACGATGTTTCACAATACCGTTATACAGCACTGTACTCCAGCGTATCTCGACATGAAGAATCCCCGTTCTGCTTGATGCCATGAACCTCGTATGATTCTTGGTGCATCTCCAATCGATATGTAGGCGCTTGCTTCTTGTTGCTCATTGATTGCTTGTGTTTGCTGTGGTAACTCAATAACTCGTATTAAATCTTTTACAGCTCAGGTGGCAAGTATGTCATAGAAGCGGCACTCGGTGCACATGTAGCTACTTGATTGGGATAGCATCGCTTGGTGCAAATCTCGCAACAACAATCACAGAATGTATTGATGGCTTTGTCGAACGATGCAATGTCCACATTCGGTCGTTGACGTCGTAGGCGATCTTGCTCGTGTCGTATCTCTCGTTGTTCTAGTGTCTCAGCAGCTCGAGCGTGACAGGCTTGTTGTCTATTGCGCTCCAGTCGCTCTGCATGTTGATCTGGAGTTTCAGAGGTTCTGGCGGCCGAGGTTTGTCGTCTGTTGCGCTCCAGTCGCACTATATTTTGATGTGCTGTTTCAGATGCTGTAGCCTGAGATTTACGTCTTCTCTCTCTCGTTGTAATCGGGTTTCACGGTGTGGACTTGGTTCTCGCTGTAGCCTTGAACGTTCAGCCTCTTCATCTTCGACTGCTCACTTTTCCTGATATTTCTGATGAGCTTTCTGCAACCGTCGTTTTCTCTGCGGTGCAGTTTCTTTCGTTGTTCGTTGCTTTGTTTCCTTCATTATTTTATATGATTCGCCCATTTATGTCCCACGAGTATGCTGGCAAAAAAAATAAATAAAGCGGAATTTTATATATAGTGCCCATTTTTGTCCCACGAGTATGGTGGCAAAAACTAAAACTAAAACGGCCACAATCTTCACTTCCATGTTGGATTTGGATTATTTTTCCAGAAACTTGTATTGTCATCGGAAATGAATTTTTGTGCAAGATTTCAGATCTCGAGCTAGTCGGGAAGTTGGTTAAAAATTAATTGAGAGGGTGGCTTCATCTCTTTCCATCGTGGATAAAATTCCTTCATTCGATCATAATATTAACAAATCTAGATATAAGCGTCATAACAATTGTGGTGGCGTGGTTGTGCAGGCTGAGCAAAGAGGAAATGATTAAATGAGTAAAAGAGAAGTGAGTGGGAATTTCAAGAGGGATGACTTGTCCAAAATTGCGGACGATTTCGTAGATTCTAGGCCTGTTAACAGAGATGTTCGAAGTAGGCGAATGGAAAACAAGGAAAAGGATTAGATAATGAAGTGAGGTCTTCCTCTCATGTTACAAATCCCGAATTTGTAGATAAAGACGTAATTAGCCTTTCAAATTCGATCACTTTCTATCGGTGTCATTCTGATGATCTTTTAGACTTTTGTAGTGAACTGTATCCTCATGAGCAACGTGTAAAGCCAACGTTAATGAAGTTATTTGATGAGAACTGTATCGCAGTATTGTCTACTGTAAACCAGCGAGACGACAGCGAGGAGGTAGACATAGCCGACGAAAAAGACAGGCCGAGGCACTAAAAGGTCACATGACCAAAGTAGATCGCGCAACAATTCAACCTTGATTGTTTCTATCTTGCATTTCAACAATCAATGTTTATTCGTTTGTTGGAAACAGTAAAGATTGGATTGTTGCTCGATCTATTGTGGTCATGTGACTTTTCAGAGCCGCGGCCGGTTTCTTTCTAGTTGGCTTTGGAGATAGAATACCTACGTCAGGAGAGCGTAGATTCATCAGTTTAACGTCAAGAGGGGATTTCTATTTTCGATAGACGAACGAGAATTCTCCATAGCTAAATTCCGCGTACAAGCGGTGCTGTCGCCCAGTCAGGTTTCGGATTTCATCTCGCCAGCAACTGGTGATTTCCTATCCACGGTCAAAGGCCTACCCAAGGACAGCCAAGATATTTTCATGGAATATCTGCATTACTCAGCCGACCAAATAAACTCCGAAGTCCATTTAATTGCACACTGGGGTTATCAATCCTTTGCATCGGCCTCGGTGGCTCAGTGGTTGCATGATCGCCTCTGATGTCCAAGGACGCGGGGGAAAATCCTGAGATCACGCGCTTCCTTCGGAAGGGATTAAAGCCGTTGTTTCTGTGTAGTCGTTTGCCGGCTGCACGTTAAAGAACCCTTGCGAGGCAAAATTTGCGGCCCCTATAACGCCGTCCTGAAATAACCATAGCAATTGAAAAGGACGTTAATACCAAACACACCAACCAACCAACTATCAAGCCTTTGTCATGAGAGGACTAGGATATATGTATAGTCATGGACAAAAAAAACGCTCCCTCACTCGATGCTGCTATATTTTAAATGAGCGTTTACTATTTTTGCTACCAGGGGTCTGATATCGATTATTATGTCAGTTTTTCTGCTGTATTTTGATTACAAGTGCACCACACTGCAATCTACTGATGAAATTTTGATTTAATATTTATTGTCAATTGATGTTTGGATAATGATTGTGAACAACATTTATTGCTTTGTTATTGTTAACTTTAAATTGTAGAAATTCTATAAATAAAACTATCAGAATTGTAAAAAAAAAAATAAATAAATAAATAAAAATAAAATAAAAGTCTTATTTTTCTTTAGCATGCAAATTATTTAACATTCATTTTCAAATTTGAGAAAAATTGATAAAATCATTACCAGCTAAATTAAAAATGCCTCAATTAACTATTGCAGAGAAAGGTCGTCTCATTGGAATGTTAGAACTGGGGGTAAATTAAAAAATTAAGTTTTGAAAACAAATTTAATTTTTATTTATTTATTTATTTATTTAAAATTGTAAGCAACGGGCTGACTGCCCAGTAATAGCTTAGAGCTGAGCAATTACAATGAAAGAGAGAAATTAAAGTAAAATAAAATTATAGATTCTAAAAAAATGAAAATATTAATATGAAAAAAATTGTAATCAAAGAAAAATAATTAAGAATTACAGAATGAGTGAAATATTTTCTATAATAATTTTTTTTTTATATTTTAATATATTTTAGCATATTTTTAAAAACTTAAATGAATTACAATAACAGTTTATAAATTTAGTAGTAAAATAATTACAATCTATTTTAAATTTAAAATAAATAATTTGTAAAATATTTCTGAATGAAAAAAATAAATTTTAAATAAAAAGTGTATGATATAAAAGATAAATAAACCCTAAATTCTTTATTCGAATGAATTTTGTGTCATCGAATAAATTTAGGCATCAACAAATGAAATTGCCGATGATTTAGGGTGCCATGTAACAACAGTCAGACGATGGGTTAAACGCTGGAGAGAGGATCACCACATTAATCGACGTGATGGCAGTGGAAGAAAACCAGCCTTAAACCAAAATCAACTGGATAGTCTCATTTTAGATGGCCTTCAGGAGCCATTTAAAATATCATCTGAAAGGCGTCGGTCTCTGGATCTTCCAGCATCATCTAGAACAATTCGACGGCGGCTCAATGCCCATGGACTACATTGCAGAGTTGCCAGAATAAAAGATATCATAAATGAAGATCAAAGAAATCGGCGTCTACATTTTGCCAATTACTATCATCAATTTAATGTTGACGATTGGAGTCGTGTCATCTTCACAGATGAGGTATCAATTGAAGTTGGTGGTAGTGGCCAAATATTGGTGTGGCATCCAGTTGGAGATGCCCATGATACAGCCTTTATGGCAACTAAGGTAAAAATCTATTAAGAAAATGTTTTATCACATTTTTTCCTTAATTTTATAAATTTATCATTTTTCATTTAAAATAGATAACAAACGGACGCTTTTCATTGAATCTATGGAGCTGTATAACAAGAGAGCGGTTTGGTCCACTCCACAGAATCAATGGAAGGCTGAATTCACTTAAATACATTGAAATTTTGGAAAACACCTTGGTGCCCTTCGCAAATAATGCTTTTTCTGAGGGGAATTGGATATATCAAAGTGACAACGCTCCACCTCACACGTCCCATGCTACCAAGCAATGGCTTGAAAATAATCTTCCTGTTGAAATGCTAATTTGGCCACCTAAGAGTCCAGACATTAATCCAATAGAAAATGTCTGGGCTAGATTGAAACGAAAATTACAGTCAAAGGTAAAATAATTTATTGTTAGTGAGATTTCTGTATGATATTGATAATATGATATATTATAAAAGTTGACAAAAGTTAAAAAACCTACAAAAATTAATAACATTATCTATCTGAATATTTCTTTTTGATATGCGATTTTCAAAAGATAAAATACTTGTTTCAGACCTTAGCGGCCAATGTGGAGGAGTTATGGACGCAAGTTACAGAAATCTGGAATGATTTTCAGCACCATCCAGAATATTTAACTTCACTGTACGAGTCATTACCTGGTCGTATAGAAGAAATCATTTTCAGAAACGGAAATTGGACCAGATTTTAATAATTACAAATATTAATAATTGTTTATGTTATCTTTTACTGAATTGTTATTAGTGTTTAACATTT
>JAHWFO010044290.1:1116275-1130675 GCA_023313115.1 Rhysida immarginata | reverse complement strand
TAAAATCATTATTAAATCTGCCAAATCTAAATATTATTCTACTCTATTTAATAATATATCTACTAATAAAGCTAAATGGAATTCAATAAATAGGTTGTTGCACGGCTGTAATCCCGTCGTCACACCTTTTCCGGATCCCTCCTTACTTACTTCTAATACAATATCTGACTTCCTAGAGACCCTATTACCATCCTCCCACCCGCGACCGTATCTTCATTTAAATTACCCTTTTTCTTTTCCTTCAAAGCTTTCCGCCTTCTTCGCCTCTCCCGCCTCCATAGACGAAACATCTCTCGTTTTTAGTCAATTAAAGCTTTCCTCTTACCAGGATCCTTTAGGCATTCGTACGGATGTTATCAAAGATGCTATAGTAGGATTCTCATTCCCCCTAACCTATCTTTTTAACACTTTTTTATCTCAAGGTACTTTCCCCTCATGTATGCAACAAGCTAAAATCATTCCTATTTTTAAGAAAGGCGATTCCAAAAACTTTGCTAATTACCGCCCGATTTCGATCCTCCCTGTTTTTGCCAAAATTTTTGAGAAGTTATTTTACTCCCGCTTATCTCATTATATCTTTTCTAATAACTTATTATCACCGTCTCAGCATGGTTTTACCCCTAAGCGAAGCACCCTGACCGCATGTTATGATCTTTTAGAGTATATTACTTCTAATATGGTTAAAAACAAACTCGTTGTATCGGTGTTTTTAGACTATTCAAAGGCATTCGATTCAATTCCTCACCATCTCTTAATTAATAAACTAGCTTCCTTCTATAACATACGTGGCCCGCCTCTTGCATGGCTTACAGGGTTTCTTACCAATCGACGCTATACGCTTTCTATTAGCAATTATTCCTCCACTGTTATTCGGAATCAGGGGGTGCCTCAAGGCTTAATTCTTTCTCCACTCTTATTTAACTTATTTATTAATGATCTATCCTTTATTATGTCACCCCTTTCTTCTATCTTTTACGCAGATGATGCTACTATATCTTACGCAGATACTTCTATCTCTATTATTCAAGCTATAATGAACGAGGCCCTCGCTAAGTTATATCAGTGGAATCTCGTTAACCAATTAACTTTAAATCTTGATAAGACTACTTATATGATCTTTCTACAGCGTAATAAGCAGGGCTCCTCTGATGACTCCTCGCTCTATTATAATTCCCACCTACTTACTCCTTCTACTTCTTTCAAATATCTGGGAATTTACCTATCCGTTAACCTTTCCTGGGATTTTCATATTAACGCGTTAGCAACTTCACTTAATCAATACCTAGGTCTCTTCACCCGCTTACATCATCTTCCTCCAACTATACAACTTCTATTATATTTTTCTTTAATACACTCACGACTTTGTTATGGAATAATTTTCTGGGATGCTTCCTCTAACTTAAATTTATTACGTCTTTTCAGAATTCAAAAAAGATTCCTTAGATCATTTCTCAAATTACGTAAACCGGCCTCTGTCTCTCAATTATTTAATCGCTATGGAATTACTACAGTCTATCAGTTATATATTAGCAATTTAGCTTCCTTTACTTATAAGGCAATTTCTCGCCAAATTTCTCTTTCTTCCCCGCTTCCTATTCAATATCGCAGTGAACTTCACCCTTATCTTACACGTTCAGCTCATTTGATAAATATCCCTTTGATAAGAACGAACTACCAATCTCGCAGTGTTTCATTCGCTGCTATTAAGCTCTGGTCCTCCTTACCTATCGATTTGCGCCTTTCTCCGAACATCGCCATCTTCAAATTTAGATTAAATTTTTTTTTATATAACTCCTAACAATACTAACCCACTAACCCTGTATTTTCTTTTAATTTGCTTTCATTGCAATATTTGAATTTTGTTTGTACACTTTTTGGACCTAGTTCTTTATTATTAATTTTAATTTTTTAATCACAATTTGTAATTTTATTCTCTATCCAGGGACCTAACTTGTCGGCTATCTGGCCATACTGGCCCTGGATAGACAATTGTTTCTGTAATAAATAAATAAATAAATAAATAAATAAATAATAAATAATAAATAACACCTATTTATCAACTTTACACTCTTAACTTAGCTATTTTTATTTAAAAAAAAAAAAATTAAAAATTTTAATTTTTTATTTTAGATTTATCAAAAAGAATTCTGTAAAGCACTGCAAACTCAAAAACCCACCCGGATAGAAAATTCTTTAGGTTTCCCCAAGCTAATAAAAGGTAATATTTTGTATTTATATAGCGGGTGGGCAAGAAATAACGTGAGGTGTTCAGAGCTTGCTAGGGGGAATTCTATTAGGCCAAATGCAGTACATTTTGGTGTATATACTTAGTGGAACATGCAGTTTCGATTTCTGCAAAAAAAAAAAAATAGTACCAAAAGTCGCCATAGGGGGCGCTTATTTCAAGAAAACAACGAATACCTAATTGTCAAATGAACAAATACCGTACAAACCAACTTTAGTAACAACAATAAACAATGTTTTATTTTTAATTACAAATGTGTTTCAATATAACCACCAGTGTGCTGTTCCAATAGCTGCATGCGGTACATGACATTTTCTACGGCAGCTCGCAGCATATCTGCATTAATTAGTCTGATATGTAACGTTATTTGATCCTTTAAGGTTGAGAGGTCAGGAACATGTGCTTGATACACAAGGCTTTTCAAATATCCCCATAACCAAAAATCACAAGGGTTGAGATCAGGCGACCTGGGTGGCCATACCATGGGAAATGCACGACTAATTATTCTGTTGTCTGAAAAACGTTCTCGCAAGATCTGCTGCACCTGACGTCCGATGTGCGGTGGCGCACCATCCTGCATAAAAATGGTAGAATCCAGACAACCCTTTTCCTGCAATCGTGGTATCACAAAATTCTCAAGCATATCGGCATACCTGGCAGAATTGACGGGGGAACAAGTCACCGGTCCACGGGGACGGATTTCTTCAAAAAAGTACGGGCCGATGATGAAAGAAGCAGTAAAGCCGCACCATACAGTTAGTTTCGGTGAATGCATAGGAGTTGGCAGACACACTTACTGATTGCATGCAGCCCAAATACGGCAGTTGTGGGTACTGATATCGCCATTCAAATAAAAATGTGCCTCATCACTCCATAAAATTTGCCATGGCCATGCATCATCCACTTCCATACATGCTAAAAATCTCAACGAAAAGTCAGTTCGGGTACGTTCATCTCCAGGAAGCAATTGTTGAACAGGTGTGAGTTTATAGGGATAAAATGTCAATATCTTATGCAATATTTTCCTCACCGTCGAATATGGGATATCTGTTTGGCGTGCTATTGCGTGTGCACTGCTGGTACCCTGCACAGTAGTCATCTCCTGTTCCACAACAGCAGTTGCAACTTCTTCAACGTGTTGCTGCCTGATTCGTTTGCGTCCCCGGCCTGGTTGCACTCCTAGAGTTCCGGTAGATTCAAATCGTTCAATCATTTTCCGTAAGTTAGTTATGCTCATCGGTCCTCTTCGTAACGTTTTCAATCGCTGGAATTCACGAAGGGCAGCACTTGCATTGTCGCTCTTCTGATAAAACAACTTGACTAATAACACCCGGTCAGGCAGAGTAAGCGTCATCGTCAGGCCATTCGTTCGTGAATGATGGGAAATCCTCAGCCTTGCCTTTTATTGTCATGATTGCTCAACACGGAACGCGCTTATGCAAATGTATTCATTGTTTTCTTGAAATAAGCGCCTCCTATGGCGACTTTTGGTACTAATTTTTTTTTTTTTTTTTTTTGCAAAAATCGAAACTGCATGTTCCACTAAGTATATACACCTAAATGTATATAGGACAAGGCCCAAGTCATTGCAGATTCACTGGAAATACGGTTTGTTACTCCTACCAACGATAAGCCCGAGCGCCAAATCATGTCTCAGCGTGTGGAAGAAGGTATTGTCAACTTTGATGAAGTCCCGCAGCATTTAACGAAGAACAGCATCGAGGCTGGAGAGGTCGCCACCATCATAAGTAAACTGAAAAAGAAGAAGGCTCTAGGAAGAGACAAGGTGAGTAATAACGCCCTTATAAATCTCCCGAAGAACTTTATTGACTATCTCACTAATATCATTAACGTCTGCTGGAAATTTTCTTACTTCCCTGTGGCTTGGAAGCAAAATCCTGCAATTCCGGCGAGCTACCGACCTATTAGCCTGCTACCCTTGATGTCCCATGTGTTGGAGAAAACGATTCTCGTCAGATTCCAAGACCACTGTCTAGCAAATGATCTTTTTCTGGAAGAGCAGTTTGGCTTTCGTGCTGCCCACTCTTGTCCGATGCAGATATGGAGGCTCGTTGAAGACCTGAGCACCCCCCCCTGAACCTATCCAGGTACTGTGGGGTGGTATTTCTCGATGTCAGTAAAGCTTTTGACCAAGTGTGGCATGAGGGCCTTGTCTACAAAATGATCAGAGACGGGTTCCCTGCCGATTTGATTTTGATGGTGAAATCCTTTCTTGACGGCAGATCCTATCAAGCCAAAGTTGGAGAAAATCTTTCCACACCCGGTGTTGTAAAGGCCGGTGTCCCTCAGGGTTCTGTCCTCGGGCCTGTGCTATTTAATTACTTTGTACGTGATTTCCCGAAACCTGATAATTATTTCTCTATTTTTATGCGGATGATACTGCCATTATGACATGGGCACACCAGCCGGCTCACGTTATCACTCGACTGCTGTGCACCTTGAAGCAGTTCGAAGACTGGTTTAACTGCTGGAAGTTGAACCTTAACGTCGGAAAGTGCAAGGCTTTGTACCTCAATAGGAAGCTCGAGCGTCTCCCAGATTCTCTTGTTCTGTTCAATAAGAAACTGGACCGGGTGGACAACTACAAGTATCTGGGAGTTATCATTGACTCAAGACTCTCATGGTACCGGCATCTGTCTTATGCCCTGAACAAAACGAAGAGGGCTAAGTACAGTATCATAGCTCTCATGGGTCGCAACATCGCCCTCAGCATTGACAAACAAGCTACTTCTGTACAAGTTGATTATCCGGACCATACTCCTCCCATTGGCATGCCTGCGTGGACGACTATTTGTAAATCCAGATGGAGTGAACTACAGTCGTTTCAGAATGTTATCCTGAGGTCCATTGCCCAGCTTGGCAGAAGGATGGTGAAAAACCAATCCATCCACTTGGATTTAAACATGGCCCATATCGGAAAGTTTATACAGGATCTCCTTTTGATTATGATACAGAAGATGAAGACTCACGACAATAAACTTGTGAATGGGATACTGAAGAACTCAATGAATATGAACTGGCATACGAAGTATCGTAAACCGAGGCACGTTCTTGACGTCAATTTTGAAGATATTAGCAAAGTCTCTTTCCCGGACCACTGGAAGATGTGATAATCTTCTTTCTCTTTGTATTTTTTATTTCGTTTGTATTTTGTTTCTGACAATCGTCAATTTTATTTTCTTTTTTGTATAATATGGAAGACCGCTTGGGTTGGTTAGGCTTCTTGACTACCTCAGTGTATTTCATTTGGACTTTATTCTGGTTAGATGAGCTTTGTGAAAGCGCTGCTTTCGTCCCATCCTAACAAATGTACACTTCACTGTCCGATTCTCGATTGCATGTTACCCATGCAAGACAGTGACGATCCCCTACTTAACCGTGCAGAATCCATCTCAATGAATAGAATTAAAAATAAGAGGAAACTAAATGATGATCAAACTAGGGAAGTCAGTGACTGGATACCTGTTGTAAATAAAAAGTCTAAAGGCATGCGTGTGGACAATATCTCCAGTGAAGCGGCCATCAGCGACGTAGCTGCTGTTGCCTTCCGTGATAAAAACAAGAAATCTGTCCACACTAATCATAGAGAAGGAAACGTATATGCCTCCGATCATCATTCGCCACCATGGGAAATCATTCAAGGAGATTCTGGAAGAGATCACCAAGCATGTGCCCCTAGATAAAATCGTCGCACACACAGGTAGAAAGGATACCATTAAAATAAAGTGCCAGGACGAAGAGACCCATAAATTTTTAGTGTCTGGAGTCAAAAGCAATGATGTTGTGAAAATCCAGCATCACCAGCTAAAATCCGAGAAAATTCTAAAATACGTTGTCAGAAATGTTGACACAACATATGACCTCGAAAACTTTGCCGACGACCTCAGGAAGGCTAATTATTTTCCGGAGAAAGCAATATGGCTTAAAAAAGCAATTGGTTCAGTGGAAATGCCAATGATTTTGTTATCCTCCAGAATACTGAACATAACAAGTCCTTCTTAGGTTTAAAACATGTCGGTCCTCTAGCTGTTACTGTAGAGCTATTTAGAGGTAACAAAAGGCCCTTGCAGTGTTACAACTGCCTTCGTTTTTGATCACGTGTCTCAAGGTTGTACCGAAACGCTCGATGTAATAAGTGCGCGCTGGCAACCACCAATCGAGGGACTGCACCAAGGTTAAGGGTAAAGACTCCCCTAAATGTATCCGCTGTGATGGACAGCATACATCTTGTTACACAAAGTGTCCTAAATATCCTCATGTAAAAAGGCTCAAGAGCAGCAAAGTGCTAGAAAGGAAAACCTATGCTTCGGTCGCATCCAGCGCTGATGACACAGGCATGGTTGATCCGAACCAATTACGCAGCATTTATAGGACTCTGGGAATTTGGCTAGGACACCCATATAGGACCATTAATCAAGGGAAGCTTCGCTGCAATATATAGAATGCTAGGGGGATTGCTCGCAAACGCATCGAGTTATACAATTTTCTTATAAATTGGAAAGTCGACATCGCCTTCGTGTGCGAAACACACCTGAAATCATCTCAAGCGTTCAAATTGCCCGGCTACCCTGACTATCGCAACGATCGGCCTGTGGGTAATAATGCTAGTCATGCGTTTGGTTGAGCAGCAATCATTATCAAGGACGGCATTGATCATCGTGAGACTATCACTCCCGACTATATAGGTATGGAAGCCGTTTCCGTTATTATAAGTGATGCTAACGCAGGCGAAATTAAGTTCATCTCATTATATAACTCGCCTAAGCACAAGCTTAGTCCTTGCGAACTCGACGAGCTGCTGTCCGTATCCATTCCAGTTGTAATGGCGGGCGACTTAAATGCTAAGCATCATGCATGGAACTCTAAATGCCCCAATCAAAATGGCAATATATTATATAGATATACATTGAACGAAATTGACACCTTTGTTGCTGGCCCCCTTGAAGACACCTACTACTGCGACCACTCACCTGTTAGTGACGTGCTGGGCATCGTTGTTCTCAAAGGGTTCTTCAAGCCCTATAATACGATATTTACAGTCCTCGTATATTTACAGTAGATGACTTATCCTCTGACCATCCACCAGTGATGCTTATCTTTGAGGGTTTGGACATCGATATGAAGATTGGGCTTCGTTCCAAGCAGGACTGGAAACTCTTCAGAGATATTCTTTGCGAAAAAAGCATCCCTTACAAAGAGGTTATAGCCAACGATGACATCAACACAAATATTAGTTCTATCACAAGTGTTATCCATGAGGCTAGTTTTTCCAGTGCCTCCACTGCTGATCGAAAGCGTCCTGAACATCTCGACCTTCCTCCCTACATCAGACGGCTTATTCTTGAAAGAAATTCCTATAGAAGATTATGGCAGCGTAAGCGACTACCCTTTTACAAGACAAAGTATAACAGGCTTTCTCGCAAGATCCAGGAAGAGGTTAAAGCTCTACGAAGGTGGAGCGAAAAACTTAAATCCTTGTCAGTCCAGGACAACTCGCTCTGGGGTACTGTAAGGACATTAAAAGGAAACAGACCCATCAACTTGGCGCCACTGCTTACTAAAGGTGGTGATGTTGTCACCAGTGATCGTGATAAAGCTCAACTGATCGCCGACTCCCTGGAAAAGCAATTTACCACACCTTGTGAAGAAAACACCGATAGTCGCTCAAATACTCAACTTGTCGACGATGTGTGTATCTCCTATGAACCATCCTAGAGTGTTTCTACGCATGAGGAATTTATTAGCACAAATGAAATCTCCGACGTCATAAAGCATCTTAAAATCAGGAAAGCAGCAGGTATGGATTCTATCACAAACAGTGCCCTTAAGAACTTGCCTCCTAGTGCCGTCTTGATTATTATCAGGGTCATAAATGACTGCTGGAGACATGGATATTTCCCTGACAAGTGGAAGGAGTCCGTCATCGTTACTCGCTGTCAGCTACAGGCCCATAAGCTTACTACCTACGATGTCAAAAGTCCTTGAATGTGTCATTCTAAGGAGGTTTAATACTTTCTGCGTGGCCAATAAAATAGTCCTTCTTCCCTGAGCTGGTATTCTTGAGCATCCGCTCACCTTTAGAAGCCTCCTTAGACATCGAAGGCCTCGTCACATCCTGGACGTCAACTTCGATGACATTCCAAAGGCCATCTTTCCACCCTACTGGATCACTTAGCTCTCCCACGTCCTATCGTCAATCAACAGCCAACTTTATCGTCCTGTTAATAAAGGACTCCTCCGTATCCTCTGGATGACTTAATGGTTCATCTGGTTTCTTTCCTAATTCAGCGTATTTCTTTTGGCTATATAATACTGGACGAGTATGGCAGTGGAAGCATAGCTTCCGGACCGCTCGTTTTGTTTTTTCTTCCCTGCGCTGTTCGGTTGTCGATTGTCGCATGCTACTCAGTCTAGCATGTTCGATTGTCGATTGTCGCATGCTACTCAGTCTAGCATGTTCGATTGTCGATTGTCGCATGCTACTCAGTCGGAATCCAATTTGTGCTGCAATTAGATTAGAGACCTTCACTTGATGGACGATTGCCCATCTTCAATACGGTAAGATTATGTGTTTGTTTATTTTAATTTATGTTTGTTTAATTTATGTGCATGTAACAGGGTGACTAGCGATCGGGATAGGTACAGGAATGTAACCGGGAAAAGTCAGGGAATTTTTTATAAATGCGTTAGTCTGAGCGTCATTTCAACATTTCACAGAAAGATTACAAATCGTAATGGCAGAAAAAAGGAAAAGTAAACAGTTTTCATTAAAGGATAAGCTGGATGTTTTAAAAGAGTTGGACAAAGGTACAAAACAGGTAGACATTGCGAAACTTTTCGGAATTCCGAAGACTACACTATCGACCATAATCAAGGATCGCAACAAACTTCAAACTCTAGCGAAAAAGTCTCAAATCTGTCCGGGAAGAAAACTTCTAAGGCTAGGTAGGACTCCCATTTCGTTTTTATGTATTTTCATTTTTTTATTTTTTTCAATCATCTTTTCTTGCGTGTAGGAGTTCACCGGGAAGTTGATGATTGTGTAGCTTCATGGTTCAGAGATGTAAGGTCAAGAAACATACCCGTTTCAGGCCCAGTGTTACAGGAAAAAGCCAAAAAGTATGCCAAAACTTTGAAGCCAGGAAAGCCGGATTCTCCATTAAAGCAACAACTGAAGACGAACAGGCGCAAGGTACATGAATACAAAATGAGAGCCGAACTCCTGAAGATTTGTGACAAGAGGTTGTCTCTGTCTTCAATGTGCCAGCAGAGATGACCTTTGAAGATTAGGTAGCGTGTGACGAAATGGTTTACACCTCTGCTGAGTTAACGGATTCAGAGATTCTGGAGATGGGACAAAAGCAAAATGAAATTCATAGCGATCAGGAAGACGAAGACGAAGATGAAAATGGTCATTTAGAACCAGAGGTAACGCCCGTCTCAACTTTGGTAACAATGGAGGCTATAAAAAGCTTACGAAACTATTTTGCACAGCATAGCGGTGCACCAGAAACATTTAACTTAACAATGTCAGATACGGAGACTTTTTTAGGGAGGCAAGTTATAGAAAGAAAGCAGACGGCCATTACAGATTTTTTTAAAAAATTAATGTAATACTACATATTGTATATGCTATAGTGTATTTGTATTGAATAAAATAAAATGCATTCATATATTCTTATTTTTTTCTAGGAATATATGCATTTTTCACAAGCCCCCCCCCCCCAGTTACAGTATAACGTACACCTCAGAATAACGTACAAATTTCCAGGTCCCTTGAAGTACGTTGTAACGGGGTTTTACTGTACCAGTCTGCTTGTATATTCACTATAATTTTTAAGTAACGCACTGTAAAAATATAAAACTTCAAGTTCTTAGGCCTTTTTATTATTCAAATGTTAGAGCTTATTTGTGATTTGGGCTTCAGGGCCCCTGTGGAGACCTAAGAGCCTTATACAAGTTTTTCGTGTATATTAGCTAAATTTTTTATAAACTACTATAAGTATACAAATTTTCAGATTTCTAAGCCTTTTCTTTCAAACATTATAGCTCTGTTTGTGTTTCGGGCCCCTGCCAGGGCCCCAGAGGACTATATATGTTTTAGTGTATAAGAGCTAAAATTTTAAGTAATACCATAAATACGCAAGAATTCAGATTTCTGGACTTCCGGTTCAAAAGTTATCGCTTGATTTGTGACTGGGGGCTCAGGGCCCCTCTGGAGACCGAAGAGCCTTATACCATTTTTTATGTATATTAGCTAAATTTTTAAGTAATTTTCTATAGGTAAACAAAATTTCAGATTTCTAGACCTTTTCATTTAAAAGTTGTAGCTTTGCTTGTGTTTGGAGTCTGCCGGACTCTGCTGGGTCCTATATTACTTTTTTGTGTATTTGCAATATTTTTTAGTACCACATTATGAATATACAAAATTTCAGGTTTCTAGACCTTTCCGTTCAAAAGTTATAACTTGATTTGCATTTGAGGCCTCGGGGTCTTCTGGCGGGCTCCATAGGACTACATCACATTTCTTGTATATTTGCTTTATTTTTTAGTACCATACTATAAATATACAAAATTTCAGGTTCCTAGGTCGTTCCGTTCAAATGTTATAGCTTCAATTGTATGTGGGGCCTCAGGACCTCCGGCAGGGCCGTAGAGGCTTACATCACTTTTCTTGTATATTGTTTTTATTTTTTTAGAACCGCACTACATATTTACGAAATTTCAGGATTTTTGCCCGCTTTGTTCAAAAGATAAAAAAGGAACCATGAAATTCATACAAGTGGCCCCTGAGGAGCCCCGGTCCACCCTCGAGGATTCGCTATATTTTTCGCACCCTCCTCTGTATAGGGCCTACGTGTGTATAAAATTTCAAACCTCTAGGTCAATCCTTTCAAAAGTGATGGCATCAAAATGTTACAAGCAGTAGCGGGAGGATTCGCTATACTTCAAATAGAGTTCTTTAAATTCTGACGTCAAACAGTTAAAGTCTACGTCACAAATTGCTCACACGCAATCAAGACTCCATAGAGACGAAAGGAAATCGGTTGGGGAAACCACAAAAACACATGGTTTGGTCCACCCTAGAGGATTCGCTATATTTTTTCACTCCGTCCTCTGTACAGGGTCTACGTGTGTAGAAAATTTCAAGCCTCTAGGTTAATCCTTTCAAAAGTTATGGCGTGTACCATATATGTTACATATATCTGTACCGTCGTTAATAGGGTTTTAGATGATGCTTTATTACAATCAGTGAGTCTTTTATTGCAATCAGTTTAAAAGGGTATAATGGATATTAAAAAATATAATAAAATAAATTAAAATAAATCAAAAATAAAAAACTGACGTTTTGTGTATCCTTCGTCAAAGCAGGGAGGATAATTCTCTAGAGAAAGGATACCTCCGTCCGAAACGTCAGCTTTTTATTTTTGATTTATTTTATTTTATTTTATTCTCTTTCTTAATATCCATTATTTATTGTATTCCAGGGTTCTTGCGTCTCGTCTTATCTCTCCTACTTCCGTCGTTTAAAAGGTTATCAAATATTAATTTCATGGAGTGTCAAAAAAGTCTTCACTGTTTTTTGAAATGTTTACCATAATAGTTTCAAATGTCATTATGTTATTTTTTATATATTTTGTTAACATGTAATTTACACATCTAATGTAACTCAGAAAACGAATAATGAAGATGGATATTCATTCGAACACTTGCAATTAATTTGCTAAGTTCAAACAAATTTAAATGTTTACATAAGTTTATGTTTATTATATTAGGTTTTAGTCATTATAAAACAGCAAATTTTGAATGTAAATGTTTTTCACATGTGCAATGCTAATTTTCCAATGGTTAAAAATTTTATAACCAAATTTAATACAATTTTTATATTTTCCACTGTCTAATTTTTTGTAGTATCTGCTTTTAAATTCATTTTAAAAAATAAGTGAATAAAAGTCGTATTAAAATAAACATTTGTTTTCTTAGTAAAATATATTGATAGAATTTTAAAAAATTACAAGATTTCATTATACAATAATGTTAACGGAATAAAATAATTATACTTTCAATATACTAAACCGTTTCAGTAAATAAATGAGAAAATAAATGAACAATAATTTAATTTAGCATTTTAAAACTAAATAAAAAATTTCAGTAAATGCTGTTTACAACGGCCAATTAAGTAAAAATTATTTTTGCAAGTTTACAGGTAGTATACATGTATAACAAAGCATTTGCTGCCCACATTGACTTGAGGGAGAGCTTCTCTGCATAGCACCTTCCCACCAGGCTGTAGCGGCGCTACGGTCTACTGAACTGAAAACGACTGAACTTTCCCATTAAATCAAATAGAGCTTTCATTCTTTTCCTGTACGTTCTTTGACCATCGGCATCTCAGCAACAATCAGCCCGGGCAACACCATCGGCATCGTCGTCTAAACAACAATCGATGACTTTTGAGGGCCCGGGCAACACCATCTAAAGAGAAAGCCTGCGCACGGAACGTCATACATTATTATATCATCAACCTAGTCATAATTTAGGGCTTCTTATTGATAGAAATGCGATTAAAGATGACTACAAAGCTAATTATAAGGGTCGTACAAACGAAAACGAAAATTTGTGTGCGAAAAAAAAAGATGACGTGTAGGATCGTAAGTTTTTGTTTTCAACAATTGCGAAACCCCACGTGCAAATTGAACAAAAGGTTGCAAGTGTTGCATCACGTGAGAAAGAACGATAGCTCGCGCTTTGAAGCTCTTCGAGTGATCGCTTCGTCCAAGCAACAAAATGAGTCAACGAAACAGGAACAGAGAGCAGTAATTCGTAATTTGTCATGTGAAGGAGTTTCACTTTCTGAAATTCATCGTCGTATGTAGAACATCTATAGAAATGACTGTCTAACCTTCACTCGTGTTTGGGCATGGACCAAGAGGTTTTCGGAGGGACGGTCATCATTGCAAGATGATCAACGACCTGGCCAAGCAAACCGCGCCATCACGGATGTCTTCTCCACGACTCACGTCCTCACACCTCAAAAGCAACGGTAGACCTCATCAAAAAGTTCAATTGGAAAGTAATGTAGCATCCACCTTACAGCCTGACTTATCCCCATGTGACTTTCACCTCAAGAAACATCTGAAAGGCCGCAGGTTTCATTCGGACGATAAAGTGAAAGAAGAGGTTTTGGAATGGTTCCACACGCAACCGAAAGACTTCTTCCACAAAGGCCTCAACGGTCAGACTTCTTCTCCCACGCCTTGTTATACAGTGGGATAAATGCCTTAGCGCATTTGGAGAGTATTTTTAAATTCCTTGTATACACTTTAGATAAAATAAATAATTTTATTTTATAGAATAAAATTAAAGGTACTGTACGACCCTTATAGAAAGTCAGGCCCTGACCAACACCTCCTATACTCTGTCCAACGAAAGAAAAACTGGGCGTGTCCAGTTAAATTTCCAATTTCAATTGTTAATCATTATTAATTTTATTTAGCAACAATGTCTAACAATTGAAATTGGGAATTTAATTAGACACGCCCAGTTTTTCTTTCGCTGGACAGCGTATAGACAGAAGGCCCGATAACGGAAACGTCATACATTGTTACATCATAATTAATCGACCAAATTTAGGGTTATTGTTGGTAGAAATAGGATTAACAATAGTCGACTAATGATGATGTAACAATGTATGACGTTTCCGTTATCAGGCCTTCTGTCTAGGCTGTGTTGTATCAGGCCTTATGTCTAGGTGGTGTTGCCCTCACTTAATAATAAAATTCAGGGCATATTATTGGTGGAAATACGCTTAACAATTCCCTACTGAGGTGATGTTACGAGCGTCATATCAGAAAACAAAAGTTTTCTGGAATAAAAATTTGACAAGTTCGACGAGAGGGGCGCTATGAAAGATTGGAAAGAGAGGAGGAGAGCGCGAGAATGGAACGAAAAGGAAGGACGAGTGAACTCGAACGGACAGGTTGGAAAAAGGCAGGAGAGGAAGAACTTTCGGCTAATGTGAGTGCTTTGAAAAGAAAGCATAGTTTTGCGGAAGAAAGGATGGCTCTAGAGAAAGTTAAAGAGTCAGAGATTGTTTCTAAATCAATGGAGGAAAACGAAAACTTCAGGCCAAC
>JAHWFO010044290.1:1090613-1107144 GCA_023313115.1 Rhysida immarginata | reverse complement strand
TATGACGTTTCAGTTGTTTGACTTTCTTTCAAGGAGGTGTTGCCTGGCCTGTCTCTCGTTGGCCTCGAGTCGACGACGTAGCCCACGAGAAAGACAGGCCCTGGCCAACACCACCTAGACAGAAAGCCTGAGAACGAAAAAGTCATACATTGTTACATCAGCATTAGTCGACCATTGTTAATCCTATTTCTACCAATAATAAGTACTAAATTTGGTCGACTAATGATGATGTAACAATGTATGAAGATTTTGTTATCAGGCCTTCTTTCTAGAAGGTGTTGCCTGATCATCTCATAGTCCATCCAGCCTTTGTGATGGCCGCTTCAATTGTTGGACATTGTTACAACAAAAATTAAACAATACATATCAGTTAACATGTCCAGCACATTTCGCTCAAACTAAGGCTGGATGGACTATAGCACGGCCTCCTAGAAACTACCAGGCCTGAACATGACGTCAATAATGTATTGTTGAAGCACTAAGTTTGTGACGTTGTACTAACTTCTGTAATAGCACTACCAGTTTGACGTAACAATGTTTTATCTTTTCCATGTTCAGACCTGGTAGTTTCTAGAAGGCCGTGACTAGAGTCCGAATCACAATGTAACCTTCATTATTTCCAACAAATGAAAAATTGCTGATTGTTAAAATCCAAGATGGAAATAATGAAGGTTACATTGTTACTCGGATTAAGATGGTCAGGTGACTTTTCCACGCCAGGGCAATGCCTCCTATAAAGAAAGCCTCTGCACTGAAACGTCATACGTTATTACATCATCATAAATCATCCAAATTCAACCACCAAGCAGTTCAACGTAGTGGAAACTGTTAAGACCCGTGTCTAGGAGAATCATGCGAAAGCAGCCCACACCAGAAAGGAACCACCACCAGCCTCTACGGTGCATTCTTGACAATTTGGGATAATGGCTACATGGAGTCTGCCCCTTTTCCAGACCCTTCCATCATCCTGACTCTGGTGGGTCTTTCTACGCTTATCCACGGATGTTACAGTAGGCCGCACCGACCAGGCGTCAACATTTAATGTGGCAATGATTTCTTATACTGTATACTGTTGGTTAGAATGATAATTATAGCCAGAGAGCAGTCGTGGTCGGGCTCTGTTTTGTCCATGATGGATGGAAATTCCTGAACAACCTCGAAAATGGCAAACCCCATGCGTCGAATTCGGGTAGTTCTCATGCCTTGCCATTCTCACAACGATAGGGATGCAAGTAGTATATGAGCGCGCCATTTTATGCTAATTTGGGTTAGTCCACGTCTTCGTGTGTAAGTCACAGCATCCCATGTGCTATCCCATGAGTGTCCCTTAATAGTAACTGCAGTCCGATTCCCTGCACATCAGAACTAAACACGGCCGGATTTTGACCGAAAGAAAACGTTAGTGACCATTTATTAGGTACTTGTAATCAGACGATTGCGAGTCAATACCCTGCATGCAATAACCGGACAGTATGTTTCATTTCGTTTGGTTTCGTATGCTGGTGGTTTTTCTTGATTCCTGACGTGCAGAGATCACGAGAGACACAGGAAGCGAAAGGCAATCAAGGATATGATACGTTCCTCCCTCCCCCCTCTTCAAACGCGACTTCATGGCATCCTAATACCTCATCACGTCAGGTGCTTAAGCTAGCCTAAACAATAGTGCGGCCCATCATAAGCTAGCTTAGCTAGGCCAGTTTCTTAAACTAGCTTAGGGCGTTGAGCTAGTTCGACCTTGCATCTTGGGTACCCGCCATTCCTTTCGTAGTAAGTTTAATGAACATGGCTGCATCACTCGCTTCAACATCTGTTATGGATAATTCAATAAAAAATTCAGGACCTCCTTCAGGCGATCAGTATTGAAGCGGTTAATGCCTTGGACGATCAACAGGTATATGTCATGGCCTGTGTGGATATTTCTAAGGCTTTCAACACGGTCTCACATCCCCAGCTGTTCACCGAACTGGAAGCCCTGGGCGTCGCAGGCCAAGCTATCGGACTTATATAGGATCTATTTAACCAACGCAAGAGCTGTACAGCGACTACCAACAAGACTATATATGGGCCAGCCAAAAGAGGCTCTTCTATCAGTACCACCCTCTTTGCAGCCTTGATCGCGCCAATTTTTCAACTGAGTCTGAATTTAAGAATACGTGCTTTCGTCGACGATATTATTTTAACTAAGACTTATCCACGGTCCCAAATTACTGATATTGACCTAGACATTAATATGGACTTAAACAGCTTCAACAATGGTTTAACATCAGAGGTATGCTTATTAACCCGGAGAAGACGACGATACTCAAACTAGACAAACACCACGAGGTAGTAGAACAACTATTCAAATTTTGGGCCTCATCTTTGATAGCAACCTATAATTTACACAGCAGGTCCAAAAGATCGTATGTGTAGGGAACAGGTTAAAATTCCTTATTAACAGACTTCGGAAGACGCTATCTAGAAAAGAAATTATCACTATTTTAAAAACTACTGTACTTCCAAAATTTACATACGCTATTTTGATTTGGAACCCACCTAATAAGCATCTCCAAGAACAATTGAAAGTTTCTTTCAATGGCGTTATTCGCGCGGCCTTTAATCTGACGTCCAGACAGTCCATCACCCAAGCCTGTAACGAGGCTCAAATAATGAACTTTACTTCCTTTATGAATTTCACCAAACTCAAAGAACTTGCTAAGGCTTTCTTCAGTACGCGACACCCAGCCCACTTTGTTTTTCCGTGGCTTAACGATGTCCCTACTTCAAGGAGTTCCACACGTTACCTTCTGATCATCTCTTGTTGGAAAGAGAGATACTTCCCCTACAATACCTTTCATTTATGGAATAGCCTAACCCTGGATCTGCGTCAGTCCATTTTACTTTGTCAGACTCGGAACTGTCATAATCATTTAAAGCATATTAGTGAATTGTTACGAGTGTGGATTATGAACATACAAATTAATAAGCCTTAACTTGTGACTTTGCTCTTTATTAATAATAATAATAATAAAACAAAGAAGACTGAAGCACGGACGAAGTTCGAACACTGATTACCATTTGGGAGGAAATCATTGATGACATTACGTAAGGAAACAAATGAAAAATACTGCATTTAGTACGAATGTACAGTCGGCCGAGGCAGTTCATTCAAGGAATGGGGGCGATAGCTTTTCTTGTTTAGCTTTGCTTGAGCATAGCCAACAATGGTGATAACTTTTCTCTTATCATTGTAGGCTATCCCCCGTATTCAGAATGAGCGCTCTTGCTCTTACTCAAACCATTGTTGAGAACAATTTCAACAATATGAAATTTGGTTTCAACAATGGTCCTGAGTAAGAGCAAGAGCAAGAGCGCTCATTCTGAATACCGGCCTATGAGATAGCTGAAGCAATTTTTATTAAGAAACAATGAAAAATTTTAATGAATAAATGATGAAACAAATTTAATCAACAATTAATTAATTTATTAATGCAATGATGAAAGACTCCTTATGAATAATTGCAATAAATAAATAAAAATAACTTAAATAAATAAAGTATACACTTATCGAAGTATACATTTATTTATTTTATTATTATTAATCAAAATGGTCTAGCTTTGTAGTGCGGACGGGGTATAACAATAATAATTACGACTGTTCCGTAACCATTATAATTCAGTGTGAATTTTATTTGAACACCGACAGATAACATCAATTTGGTAACATCATGATATTACTATTTAATTTTGAGTGTACTAGAAGTGAACGCCGTTCGAATTTCGCATGGTAATAAATTTTCTTTTGATACCGTGATTTTTCATAGGTGAAATACTAATGTATATTATAAAATTCGTCGTAGTCCGATACTCCGATAAAATATTCTTCTGCATCTTAGAAAAATGAAATGATTTATTTTAGCTTCTTTGAACAATATGACCTACTCTAAGTCTATAGATTTAAACCAAGCTGATCAAAGAGCATTTGATTTATGAGAATAAAAAAAACAGTCTAGCTGAAGTGAAACTCGATTTCTTTCTTTATTTTTAATTGTTAACAGTGTTTTCCCTTTCCATTTAACAAATATTTAGGAAGAGTGGCAAGAGGTGTTGCGTAATTTAGATTGTAGCATCGCATCAATTTAGAACAGAAGTTTCCGAAGGAGTTTTCTTTATATCTGGTCATTTATAAAGTCCTTGTATTTCTGCACCCTGGTCTTTGATAACCAATAGCACCTGAACCCCTAACAGAAATGGCTCTGCCCTACATGATTTCTATCCTCACGCCTATTGCTTTGAGAAGAGTCTTAAATAAATTATTTTATCGCGATAACAAGAGGTAATTGAGAGTCTACCCGGGTGACTACTGAAGTCAAAATTCGACTGGCATTGCGTTTTGAATTCAGACTGGTAACAACGCAACTGAAACATGCCGAAATGGATGTCAATCATATGGACAAGATATCTTGTCAACAAGAAAAACTCAGTTTTCGTTTTCGAAAACCCCCCGCTCTGGATGATTGCTTGCTGTTAATAAAGATTCACTGCCTGCAGTCATTGAAGCTAATTCATTCCCAACCTGCAATGACTTACCCAGACCACTCTCTCTCTAAACATCTTCGCATACCAGGAAAAGTAAAGAAAATGGATATATGGATCCCCCATGCTTTGTCAGCAGCGAATAAAATGCAGTGCCTGACGACCAGCCCTTACTTGCTCCATCATTAAATGAGATGGACCGAATCATTAAATTAGTTGAAAAATTGGTCATCTAAAATAATATCCATGGTTATCATGACGGACACCTGCTATAAAGAACCCAAACCAAGACCTAGACACAAAGAATGTCTTTCTGAATGTTCTCTAGACAACAATTAGAGTACTGCATTTTGAGGTCTTAGGCAAGCTCAAACCTTCACAGCACGTAATATGCTGCAACGGATTCATCAGAAACTCTTCTAACAACAACCTGCTACAGGATAATGCAAGATCGCACTTGCTTTATAGACCGGTTCAAAGATTAAGCAGCTTGGTTGGAAGCTTTGTCTCATCCTCCAAACTCATCTGGGATCTCTCCCACAATTTTTCATGTGAGATTATTGGATAATCATATGCGTGCACGAGGGTTTAGAAATAGTCACGCCTTCGAAATAGAGTTGCAAGAGTTTTTCACCTCCAAAACCAAAGATTTCTACATCGTATTACGAAATTATCACTGATTGTGCCCTGCCATTCGTTGGATTTTATCTATTCAAATTACTCTATTGTACCATTTTACGTGAGCGCAAATGTATCACTGAAAATACGCAAAATTGCAGACTCTATTTACAAATTTTATCATTACAAATTACTACATTAATTTTTTAAAATAAAATTACACATAACGATTTTACATAACGATTTTCCTTGTTTCGTATTATTTTCATTTGTAAAAATTACGCTCTAAAGCATCAGGACACTTCTATAGACTGAAATAAATCTTGATCGATTTATACTTCCCCACGAAAAATGAGAAAAAAATCCAGATAATTTTGATACGGAAAACAACATTTTCACTTTTCGCTTTCCCGTTCTGCTTACATATATTTTTCTTTTTTCCCCTCCCCTTTCCATTCTCCTTAACTGGTTCTAAGCTTTAGGTTCAATGAGAGGTTTTTTTTTTTATTCTTTTTTACCCTGTGAATTTTAGCGCTGCATTTTTCATGGGCGTTAGAGTGTGGAGGGTGTCTCTGTATAATACGCCATTAACCATGGGCTTCGTGCGCCAGATAGAGAAAAGCGACCTTCCGCGGTCACAATCGCAAACACGGTCTCGTTAGCATGATGGCAGCGCACCTGTCGACATCCAATTACTTGGGCGCCCGACGAAAACTCCAAAAGGACGAGTTGCTATGGAAACGGCGGGCGGAGCGCCTCTCAGCGCCAGATTTAAGCGCTAACCGATTCAACGGCAAATAACTTGGGCCGAATTCGTTATTAATAAGGAAGAGGGAAGAAGAAGAAGAAGGGGAAGGGGTAAAAAGGAAAAAAAGATACGTACATGATAATAATATTAAGTGAAATCCTCGGAAAAGGTTGTTGCAATAAAGTAGATATAGATATGAAAAATATAGATAACTATATTCGTTATTAACTCCATTTTGTATTTTGTCGTTGATTTGGCTAATTATAATATTTTATAGATTATCTCGTGCTTGAAGATGCGAAAAATTAATAAATAAAAGTACAAGACATTACATTCAGTTTTGTTAAGTTTTTGCAAGTTACTTCTCAAATAAACGATCGTTCAAAAAAGGGTTTTTAAAGCCATAATAATAAGAAAAAAAATGTGTAGTAATTTCAGATTCCTATTAGCATCAGTTTTTAAAAATATAACAAATCTTCGCAAAGTGCCGACGTCACTTCATAATAAATCTTAAAGAAAAGCAAATTTTCCCAAAACATAATTTTTAATTTTTTTTTTATTAATATAATATTATAAGGATTGTTCAAAATGTACAACTGACAGAATAGAGGCAGTTTGACAACAGCATTTTCGACTTATTTCCAGCTGTGATGGAGAGCCTATACTTGCATAAAGTTACCACATAGTTTAGGCAGTGGTGCCAATGGTCCTGTTTCTGTATACCTTCCGCAAAGAATCTGATGGGCTGAAACCAAAACCATTCTACCAGCGCAGCACGGTCGTCTGATCGGAGGTGAAACCCTGTCACTTTTTTTTAGCGGTTCGAAGATGAAAAACCCACAGGGGAAAAAGTCCAATTATGGTTGGTGGGCAAGGATCTCCCTTCTGAAACATTGTAGGATGTACGTTGTTGTGAACCCGCATTAGGTTTGACATTGTCGCAGAGCAGGACAATGCCAAGCCACAATTTTGCATGTGCCGAAAGATTTCCATTGGTTGCGTGCCTTCCTTAGCACAGGAATTGAATCGCAGCCCGTTGGGCACGCAACCATGACATTTTGCTGTTTGGAAAAGCAGCTACCTTTACCCTGGTGAATTCTTGTGTCAACTGAGGACGCAATGTGCCGTTTCTCCCGGTCTCAGCGTGTATATTGCTGACATTTTCCGTCCATCGCGTGAAATATTTGATGGCAGCACAGCACGCAATGTATTTTTCATTTGAGCAACCTTATATTATAAAAGCACACAAATGCATAATAAGTGAAATAAAAATATATAGATTTATATTGTGAAAAGAGAGAGAGAATGTATGTGGTGTGTACGTGTGCGTGCGTAAGTGTGTCAATATCTATAAATGTGTATAAAGATGATTTTGGGGCATTGAGGTTTTTTTATCTGAATTTATCTCATTTTCTGTTTTTGATTTTTTCGTTGTTATAAAAGTTAAGGTGTTCTAAGCCTAGAAACGAAGTGAATTAAAAGCATTTTTGAATCCAAATTTCTCAGGATAAATGTTTGTTTCTTCAAAGGGACGCGTTCAAGACATATAGATGCGGATATCAAAGTACATTTGCTCTGCTTGATTCTTTAAATCAAATTTGTTTTTATTTAAATCATTTCAAAATCATATTTTATTTTACTTTTTTAATTCCGAATGAAAAATTTTTTTATCGTTTATAGTTCTTATTGCATTCAATTCAAAATTTTCAATTTTTCGTTTCACAGCTGCTACAAACGCAACCAGAGAAAGAGAGAGAGAGAGGTGCGTTGCTAGGATTAATAATCAACCCCCACCCCGTCATTCTCTCTTTGCTTCTATCCCTTCCCTCCACCCCATTCTCTACTTCTATATACAATGGTTCGTGCTCCATATGTGTCCCGATCCAAACCGCACCGTCCTCCTTCCCTTTTATCCAATTCATCATTTTGCGTCCCTTCAAGAGATGAAAGTATTGAATCCATTTCGGGATGGAATCAGGTTGGTGGCGCCCTCGCCCGCCTGCTTTGTGCGTCATGATGAATTTAAGCAAAAAGCAAGCAGGCTCGTCGTACTGTGACACTTTGGTAAATCCTTCACCAAATATGGAGACGTTGATGAAGTGAGGGAAAAGCAAGGAAGGAAGGATTGGCCAAACAGAAAAAGCGTTAATGCGTCTCCTCCTCCTGAATGAGTACGAAGCCAATTGGATGAGCCATTTATGAAAATAAATTTTTATTCAAAACGTTTCTAATGATGACTTAGTTTCATATAGCTATATCCCATAAATTATCATAACATTCGACTTTTGTTTTCAGTAATGAATTTTGAAATGTATTTAGCTTTGTCTACATTTTCATTTCAGTGATTCCAATGTCTCTCGATTTAAAATTATTTTATAGAATCAGAATATGTAACAACCACCTAAGCTAGTAAAACAGATAATTTTAGAAAAAAGTTACTTTTTACAAAAATGCTTAAATTTAATACCTCAGATGTAGAGTGCAAAGTAACAAAGCTGAACTTTTTACGGGGCCCATTCGCGACAAACAATTTTATATATATAGAAAATTTTCTAAATATTTCTATCTGAGTCGTTCAAAAATGATTGGCGTTCTCCTATCCGAGAAATAGCAGATTGAAATGCGCTTCCTGTAAAATAGGCTATACGTAAAATCCGTATATAATTGCCATATCACTTTACTGCATTGCACAGGAAGGAAGTTACTCTGCCATACAGGTGTGCGATGTACTCGTGGATAAAGCCAGAACGCTTGTTAGCAAATAATCGTGGGCAACGACAGACAGAGTGGTTTGTTTAGAATAAAGTGGCTGCGTTAGCGGCAACATGATAATGTCTGGCCACAAGTCAGTATCTTCACCTTTGACATCCTAGAGGCTCTAGATTCGTGGGTACATCATAAACTGGAGATCTCCTCAATTGTTTCAGGCGGCTATCGAGAAATGCCTTGATAATCCCAAAGAAAGATTTGTTTCGGCATTATGGAAACTGTTGGAACGAGGGCGAAGGTGTATAGACATTGGCGTAGAATATCTCTAATGCAACGTCTACTCACTTATTCCTACATAATAATTAGTGTGAAAAAAATTGTAGTGACAATCAGTTTTGAACTATATATATAACGAACAAAACGGCACACGCTATCAGTCTCTTGTGTTTCTGGTGCTATAATTGTTCTAGTTTTTTATTTTAAAACTATTTAGGTGCATTTCACTAAACTTAAATGGAAATGAAATTCTGTAATTGATACGCTTCATGAAAAGGTACGAACATTTTACTTACTTTCATAATCAACATCCCTTCTAACATAAGTCTGTATTTTTGTTATCTATTTACTTTTCTACACTTTAAAGCTCAAGCATCTATTTATTAAGCTAGTCTAAATAATACTGCTGAAACTTTATTGTTAGATTAACGTAAAGACAAAGCAAGGAATAAAGGGCAAAACCGGTCGGAATTCTGTGTTCTCTTTCCCGCTATACTGTATACTGCAAGGCCTCCATCAACTTCATCAAGAAGGACAGTGCAGAGAACTCTCAATGTCTTAAGGTGATCACTTTCCCGTATTATTGCTTTACTCCTAGAACATATTTATTTATTCAAAAATATAGTACTGAATAACCACAACTGTGAAGTTAATTAATTATTAAATACCTATCGTTGCCCCCTACATTGTAATGCCTTTCCTTAAGTATACGAATATTCTTCGTTAAATGCGATTTCTTTAAATATAAACATAGAGACTCATTACAAAAACTAAGAAAATGAAAAGATATTAATAATTTTCTTGTATATCTTTGAATTAAAATTTTTAAGATAGCCATTATAATTGAGATAGCGATAAATTCTTATTTCTCAATTTCTCAGCTTATTGTTCAATAAAATCAGTTTATAATTCAAATATTTATGAATAAATTCAAATTCAAATATTGCTATTATTCAGAATATTAATGGTCATAATGGGTAGCCATACGAAGAAACTTGCTAAGAAAAATAATTAATTATTCGTGTTTTCCCAAACTCCAAACTGTCGAGTAGGTTGTTGAATTGACGCTTTGTTGCTGGTCGTATTTTAAAAAGACTTCGTCGCTGTTGGGGCCTAATTTACCAAGGGCCTTTCCTTACCTCTTCATTTTCTTGCAACACCCCCTTTTCTTTTATCATCATTATCTACATCCTCTTCTTGACAGGAGAAGAAGCGTCTTTCTCTTTTAGTGAAAGGCGGGGGAGTAATTAGGCGTCGAATGCCTCTATTATTTCCCGTATGAACTGGGAGCCTTAATTTCGCAGGTAAATGAAAAGACGCAGTTAGTGTGATCGTCAGGTAAACTTAACCTCATTAGCTAGCGCGTGAGCCGGAAAATATCCCTTCCACCTCCCCCACCAGCCCTGCCGTTCCACCCGTCTTCTTTCTCTTCTTCTTCCTCTTCCATCTTTCTATCTGGGCTTTGTTTATTCAGAACAACTGGCAGGCGAGAGCGCACCCGTCGGGGGTGTCGTTGCGTTGAGGAACCGCCGCTTCGTGCAATCCACTCCCGTGCAAAGTATTAATATTAATAATAACAATGATAAACATCATTAAACAAGGCAGGATCGCGGAGGCACTAATTACCACCAGACCCGGGAAAATGATTCTGTAAATATGAAGTGGGGGAGGAAATTGGGAGGCGAAGAGAAAAGACGAACGCTGATCGATCACTCGGAGGCTTGCTTTTCATCTTCATCTTGCCATCGGTTTCTATTCGAGCGGATAATGACGAATAATGAAGGAGGGAAAAGAGAAAAATAAAAAGAGAACGAAGCGAGAGACAGAGAGAGAGAGAGAGAGAGATGATTATTGAAGTTCGTTGAAAAAGAGAACGAGCGAGAGAATTTTCAAGCTCATGAGAGCGAGAGATCATTGTTGAATATTATACGCTAAAAATAGGCAGGCCTCTTTTCATTTGAATTTACCTCGGCATGGCGATCTTTTTACCTGTCACGATTTATTAATGCAAATTACACATTAATATTAATTTTTTTTAATACAGAATAGTAAGTTGAAAGATGTTATAGATGAATACTACACGCTGATGAGAACTAAAAAAACGCACTGTTCAAAAGTAAAATCTGGTTTAAGCGCACTATTACTGAAGGAAACTCTTCACAGAGTCCTTATCACTCTCAGAGGAATGATCTTTATAAATTATGAAGAAAACCTAGAATATTAGATTTCATGCCAAATTTAATATAATTAGAACATTTATGCAAATAGTACAGTCTGCCCTTCATCAAATTCGTTCACAAAAAGAGAGCAAACACAAGAACCAACCACCATGAAAAAATTGGTTATTTTTTTATTATTCACAAAAAGACGCTTTCAGCTCAGTCGCATTGAAACGTCTTAAACCGTGTGTTTCAAAAGTTCCCGAACTGCCCCTTCTGTATGTAGGGAAAGCCTAACCCTATGATAGCAGGAGTAATGTTCGGCCAACCACTAAAATAAACCATGTGCTGAAATAAATTACATGAAATCAGTTTTATATGGTGGCAAAGTACATGTAGGTTTCACAATTTGCTCAAGTGTTCACCGTTCACCTCTTGGCAATGTGCTAGTCGGTGCTCGTTCTTGTTCATACTCTATTTCATTTGTTTGTTTTCACGTAATAAACGCTTTTTAAACTGTTACTGTACGGTATAAGCTTAATAACGCATACCGTAGGTT
Organism: Rhysida immarginata; assembly: GCA_023313115.1. NCBI lineage: Eukaryota > Metazoa > Arthropoda > Chilopoda > Scolopendromorpha > Scolopendridae > Rhysida > Rhysida immarginata. The sequence goes on along the minus strand of JAHWFO010044290.1, from coordinate 1,095,560 downwards.
TTATAAATAAAACTTCTATTTTTTACTTTAACCTTTTATTTCATTCTCATATTCGCGTATTTGCATTTATGTAAAATAAATAGCGGGATTCGTAACGACTGAGAGCATCCATTAATTGAAAGACAGTGGCTCCTGTCTACCAGCCCTTCAGCTGGGAAAGTCATCAATACGTTATGCAGGAAAAGTCATCTGCTGCGTTCGGAAACTTTTGAAACACACGGTATAAGAACAGCAAATAATTCGTGGTCAAGTGTCGAAATATGGATGATTCATTTCCACATTTCAGAAGAGAAAAGGCCATGCTTTATGGCGAAAGCATAATGAAAGATCTCATTCAAATATTTTTTCATATATTTCCTTTCTTGCCTATTACAGAAAACAGATAGTTACGAATCATCTGGACTTTGGGGCTTTTCACGCCAAAAGAAACATGTGCCTTGTAAGTTATTAATGGATAATTTATTGATAAATTTAGCTTACGTAAGTAGGCAGATCATGCAATGTGAGACCGAAAAGTTCGGTGAATAACTCGGAAAAACAAACAGAGACTGCTATTTCAGAGATGATACTTTACTGTCCTTCAAAGTAAGCCCCTAATGATTACAATACACTTTTGACATAGTTCGTACAACTGTTGAAAAATCCTTTTTCGGTGAAAAATGAAGTTCCCTCGTCACAGCCGGAATGTCGAGAAATCAAACGAGGAAACAGGAAGAAGTCCGAAGGTGACAGTTCTGGAGAATACGGAGGGTGATAAAGTTTTGGAATCTGTTTTCACCCGAGGCCGCACAACGCTACAAAGGTTGTGGAGTGAAAAAAGGAACATGCATACTTTAAAGGATAAATGGGTAAAACTTTGCTTTTGATGAGGATAAGAAATTCTGTTTAGTCTTATTTAAAAATGGGCTTTATAATTCTTTTATAAGAAAAGAAAAACATTCATGACCTTTACAAAAATTTGAACACACGCCTTTATTCCTTGTGCTTTTGTAATTAAAAATTTTTCACATTTGAAAAAGAAGTAATTACCTCCTTAGAGTGATAAAATTGAATACCTACTTACTTACTTACTTTTCAACCCGCTTATCCGTTAGGGTCGCGGAGGCAGCAGCCTATAGAGGATCTCCAATGATCGCGATCTTCGCCATGTACGCCTTCAGTGGTAATATTCAGATTCTCCATGTAGTCTCTCCACCTGGTTCTAGGCAGATTCCTTGACTCTTACCCACCAGTTTGGAAAAAAGCAACTCCCTAGAACAGTTTGCGGCATCCTTACAACATGGTCATAACAACTGATGTCACTGAATGGATGCCCCCTAACCGTAGGTTAGAGAGTTGGGTGCTTCAGTGATTCTGTGAACTATGCTGGCTGTAGCACCTCTACTTTGTGGTCAGTTTTACCAGAAACATCATGGTTAAGGAGTGAGAAGAAGATCATCCAAATTAATAACTCATGGTGTTGACAAATGAGAAAGAGAAATGAAATTGGATAATTAGCTAATTTCTTCAATATATATACAGGGTGTTTCTAAATTGAAGGACAATAAGTACCTAGCGTGATCCTTTCAAACTTAAAATTCCTTATGCAAAATGTTCAAAACTCAAATGTTAAGGGTCTAAACATCACGCGAAGTTTACTGAAAACCTGGCGAAAACATCACTTAATCTCAACAAGAAACATCCTTATTTTCATAAGTGGAATAGACTGAAATGCTCTTTCATTAGGACATTGTTTTAAACAATATGTATCATTTTAAAACACAATGCATAAAGTGCACGTTTTTAAAACAAGTAACCCTTATCATTGTGACTTCGTACAGTACTACTTCGAGGCCAACGAGATAACAAGGCCTGGAAGCGAAAAAGTCACCTGACCATCGGGGTGCTAGCAACTTTGATGGTCAGGTGACTTTTCCGCTTTCAGACCTTGTTATCTCGTTGGCCTCGTTACTACTTATTAATAAAGCACTACATTGTTGTTTTAAAATTTCCTGCCCCTTTGAATTTAATGAACTGCTGATGCGGAAAGCTAATAAATGACGTAACGATGCGATTTTTTTACACCCCAATTTTGAGTTTTCGACATTTTCGATAAGGAACTTTTTGCTTCGATTGATGCATGGAATCACGCTATTTACTTATTATCCTTCCATTTATAAACACCCTGTATAAAAAAGAGAGCGCGAAAAATGTATGGATTCACTCATTCATTCATTCATCACGAAATCTCCAGAACTATGAAGCCTACAAACTTGAAATTTGGAAAATATATTTCTCTTCGCTTCTAGGTCTCGCTAAGAAAAGATTTTATTTTTTCTTTCTTCCTGTCCATTGTAGTTTATTTTTAAAATCGAGATGATTAGGTTTTTTGCCAACGTTAAAAAATTGTGACATCGTTGTTTGCTTTGTTTAATGAGGACTTTTGTGATTGTTCTGTGAAGCGTCATCAAAAATGACTGCAAGTCTTTCGGGCGAGAATACAGTGTAGTCTTTTCTATATAGCCTACATAAATATAAAGAACTACACTTTTCTCCGAGCGACACCGGGCGCTTCACCTAATTTAATATAATCGGAGCTGCAAGAATTAATTTTCCAAAAAATTACTGTCTGTGTCTAAATGAGAGTAAGATCCAGTATTAAAGCATTCGATATCAAGTTTTTAACATCTTTTTTTTTTAATTCATTTTTTCAAGAATAAGAGTTGGGCTGAATTATTAATGTAATGATTGAACTGTGTTGAAATTTAGTTATAAAACTACTTTATTTGGACGAAGTATATTAAAAAAAAATTTTAAATTGCAAAAAATGTATAAGTAAATGCTATATTTTAAAGGGGAAAATGTCTATTTTAATTTCAGTAAGTTTTAAGTCTATCCTATTTAGCAAAAAGTGTCACAATTTGTTTAAACGTAAAAATCTAAGCAACTTTGTCAGTTACGTGCTTTTCATGGACTTATTACACTCTTCCGCATTGTAATCTTGCCGTCCATAAAAATGTGATTTCGTTAAGTTTGTAGATGTGTTGAAGCCCAAAAATTTCTAACACCCACACTTTTTCGACAAAGCTTATTTTATTGTTTAAAAAGTTTATTTTTTATGTACAGTCGAACCTCGTTAATATGACATCGCTTAATACGTAATACCGCTTTATACAGGGTGTTGCAATTTTATTTTGGTTAACCCATTTTCGCCGAAATTTGTAAAAATGGAAATTAAGACTTCATATCTTAAATTTATATTCTGTAGCATGTAAAGACATAAAAAATTATTTACAAAGACATAAAAAAGATTACATCTGTGGACGACAGCATATAATTTTAAATCAAATCTATGTTTGGAATTGCTAGGCAACGGGTCAGGAACTCACGTTACGACTTAGTTTTCTTGTTAAGTGAATTAAAAGTAAAAATTAAATATTAAAATTAATTTTAAATTTTTATTTTTATTTTTAAGTTATCATGAAATAATTGGCTATTTATTAGACTGGATTTTCATTTCATCAAATTTTTATTGTGAGCTTTTCGGACTTTTCGGACCTTAATTTCAAGATTCAAATTCTTACAGCCTTCAAAATTCGAAATTTTTCATCGTTATCATTTCATATTTTCACCTTTTAAAAAGTGCCGAGTCAACAATGAAGTCCGTTTCTACGAGGTGTGAAAACAGGACAGCGCACTTGAGATTACTTGGACTAATGAGAGCAAATGGAGCCAGAAACTGTGGACACAACTTGACAAGAACGACAGGAAACCACTGATCCACATAAGATATTTATTAAAACGTATACGCTGAAGAAGGCAGCTTGGCTGCCGAAATGCGCATACGTTTTAATAAATATCTTATGTGGATCAGTGGTTTCCTGTCGTTCTTGATTACTTGGACTGTTAGAAGCTTTATTATTTAGTAATCATTAGTTTTAAGTCCATTTTTAATTATATGCTTGTAATTTTTTATGTCTTTGTAAATTATTTTTCATGTCTTTACATGCTACAGAATATAAATTTAAGATATGAAGTCTCAATTTTCATTTTTACCAATTTCGGCGTAAATGGGTTAACAAAATAAAATTTCCCAATTATCATTTTAGGAAGCGGCCCCTGAAGCGAGAGGATAGGCCACCCAGCTGTACAGTCCTGTATATTTTTGCAGCACCCTGTACATGCATATTTTCCTTTGGTCACGTCCCCTTGAAAACATATATGTAAATACAACTGTTTAATACGTTATGTTTTTATGTCAGAGTTTGGATAATACGTATTTTTTGTCTCAAAAATCACAAAATTCATTCATCGAAAGTGAATTATTTGAGATGCTTATTGCAAAAAAATTACAATAGATAAATGTTTTTCATTAATCATACGGTTATCTAAGCACATGTCATCCAATAATTCCATTATAACTTGCGATCACGTTTTCTCTGGAAATATGTACCTGTATATTGTAGAGTTGGGACAGTAGATATTTGCTTGAAGTAGGGGTAAATTGGCAGTTGAATGCTTTTCTGTGGTATTTGGTGACGAATCTCATTTCTTTCTGATTAAACACAAACAACGAAGCCACGTGTTAATGGATAGTCACGAATTCTGATTGCCATTAAGCGAGGAAGGAATAGTACAACAATGTCGCACAGAAAATAAAGATGGCGTATATCAAGAAGAGAAAGAGAGTGATGAAAAAGAGGCTGTCGAAAATCCAGCGCCATCAAATAGACGTATGTTGTCAATTTTAGACGAGATCCAGACATTAATTCTGTGTGGTTATAATATTCCACTTGGGCTTCACTTTTGCATAGCCTCTAAGGAATGTAATTTCTCATAATGATTTACGTTCGGGTAGGCAGACTTGGATAACAGAGCCCCCCCCCCCAAAAAAAAAATTAAATAAATAAATGCATGAAAATTATATGTACATGCAACAATCTCAAGCTTATTTCATAACAACACTTT
>JAHWFO010044290.1:1075731-1090513 GCA_023313115.1 Rhysida immarginata | reverse complement strand
CAAGCTTATTTCATAACAACACTTTTGGGATTTTCAGTGAATCGTATTTCTTACCTGGATAATACGTTTTTCGGATAATACTTATTTTTGCTCGGTCCCTTGAAAAACGTACGTATTAACAAGGTTCGACTGTAAATTCAAGCATATCATCCATCTTGGAGTTTGAAACAAATCTTAGATTTGTGAAAGGAATGGACAAGGAAGGAGAATGTTTTGTGTAGCTAAAGGAAAAATTCCCTCAATTGTGTGACGCAAAAATAAAAGAGGGAATTTAGTCCTCAAATCCATGCTCTCCTTGCAGGGTACTTTAACTGAAAAATTGAATAGAACAGAAAGAAGATCGTGGAAAGCATTTGAGGATGTGTGCTAAAGTTTTTTAGGCAACGATCCCCCGACTACTACGGGATTGTGGAAGAGTTGCTGAACGCGTTTCAAGCCTTAGGGTGCAATATCTCTTTTAAAATCCACTTCTTCTATTCCCACTTGGATTTCTTCCCCCCAAATCTTGAAGTCATATCTGATAAGCATGGTGAAAAGTCTCATAAAGATATTTCTAAAATAGAGAGATATACAGTTGAAATGAGCGAGACAATATTAACTACAGCTGAATACATCGACAGATTTCCGAAGAAGAATGCAAGAGAAAAAAAAAGTCATGAATTTTGAAACTGCAGTCTGAAACATGGATACTGTTTTTAGGTGAAACAAACAAATAAATATTTTATACAGTACAAAAACCTTTTTATTTATTTATCAATGAACGAGTCTACAGAATCATGGGCATCGGTTATTATATCTCATACTTCAGTTATCGGCTTATGGACGATAACTGAAGTATGAGATATAATAACGGGTATCGAGTCTCAATATGTGGAGTAAATACAGCTTCTATGCATAAGGTGCGTCTCCTTATTCGCATCTGTGCTTACTATCGAATGTGGGGCTATAAACAGGGTGAGTAGGGTATTCCAGGACATGTGATTGAGCGCTTGCAATTATGTACTTTCATCTTTACATAGCATCATTGGCGAACTATCAGCTAACGCAAGAAATGTAAAGACATGCCGTGATCGTTGCGCTTCACGCACAGCGCAGCGATGTTGAAATTGCAGCATTTTTGAAAGCCGCCAGAATTTTAACATTTGTGAACGATGTTCGGAAGGAGTTGGAAGCCTTACACGGACATGCGTCGTCTATAGCTAAGTGCAAAAAGCACGCACAATTTGTATGAAAACACCAGGAGGTACAAAATATTATCGATGCGAACCCAGGAATATCCTTCAGAGACATCATTTGAGATCTCCAAATCTCCGAGGGCACAATCCGTACTATAGTGCTTGAGGACTTTCATTATAAGTCGTATGTTCTGAAGAAAGGGTAGTTCATGTCGACGAAAACAAGAACAACGACTGCTTCGGGCACAGTGGTTATTAAACAAGGACAAACATCCGGAGGAACCTGGCATGCTGGGGTTTTTTCGACCAGGACCAAAAAGGTGAACTGGTAAAATGACAGCTGGTTACGTGCAGATCCCTCGAATGTCCCACGTGTTTTGCACATCAAGTTTCCCGCAATTGTGATGGGTTTAGGGGTGATGAGTAGCGAAGGACACGTCTTACCACCCTACTTCTTTCCACAGGGTCTTTGAGTGAATGCTGCTGAATACATTGCGATGCTGCAAACATTTGTGAAGTCCTGAAGAGACAACGTTTGCAATGGCAAACCGTATGTCTTTCAAGAGGTCTCTGCACTTACACATAAAGCTGTCACAACACATGAATGGATGGCAACCCATCTGCATGGTCACATCACACCGAATTTGTGGCCACCTAACTCGACAGATCTCAATCCCTTGTTCAATGTGGAACCTTGTTGAACGGGAAGCTAATCGACATTCGCATAATACCATTACCGCCATCCAGAAGGACCAGTTAATTCGGGCATGTCACACGTTTCCGGTCTCGGAATGAAGCCTCATTGCGGCTAACGGAATAAACATGTTCTCCAACTCTTCCTAATTTTGTATGAATAAAATACGTTGTTTGGCATATATGATGTTTTGTTTTACGATTCGCATCATGTCCTTAAATATTTTATGGACTCTTTAAAATCAGAAAACGAATGCATTTTTGTATGACACTAAATTAAAATTATTGCATCACCCGTAACGCTTTTAATTGTATGACGCAAAATTAAGGATTCGAATATTATTCTGAATTGCATAGAGGACCGAATCTGTAGAAATATATTAAGCACTTCGAAGCACATAAACATTCAACAAGCGCATAAATTATAAAGACTTATGCAGGTGAAGACTTCTAAAAGTTAAAAAACGACCTAAAGGAACATTTAATTGGTTGTTTCAAAGTAATAAATTATGAATTAAATCGTGAGTAAATAAAATATAAATTGATTGTAATGGAAAAATATTTACTGCAATACACTACGAGGTGTGTCTAAAACGTTCGGTGAATGGTGTCATATCTGGACGGCAACTTGGCGCATGTGCTTGCGCATGCGCATGGTTCTTCAGAGACTTGGGAAGAATCGATACACAGCATGCATGTGACTGGCAGTGTAAACAGACTGCGACCAGTTGAACGTAATCAGTGTGAGAGGAAGTGTCACAGCGCAATGGAGCAACGTGTAAACATCAAGTCTGCTACAAATTGGGGAAGACTGCAACGGAGAAACATGGAATGTTGGTGCAGGTGTACGAGAGGGAAGCTGAGACCAAAAAAAAAAGCCTTCTGCAAAAATCCAAGGTGAAAACACTGTTGATCGCCTTCTTCGACAACAACGGCATCATCCACAAGGAATTTGTTCCTGCAGGTCAAACCATTAATGCTGCATTTTCCAGTCCTGTGCAACTCTGGCCCAAGTCTCTGAAGAACCATGCTCATGCGCAAGCATATGCGCCAAGTTGCCGTTCAGACATGACTCCATTCACCGAACATTTTAGACACACCTTGTATGTTTCATTCAAAACACTGAAAACATAACGTTACGCTATAGTGGCTAAAATTCATTAGTTATGCCACTATAGGTACGCCCACGGTTTAAGAATAGGTTACGCCGTTGTTACGCCATTACACGAGTTTCCACGCCATCAGCTGTTATTGAATTGACGAATTAATTAAGCTTCAGTCTGTCAAACTCAATTAGTTCTAAGTCTTGAGTATGTCAAGTAGTTCAAAGTTTTGCTAACAGATAGCAACACTATAATTCGTTGATGATCAAATTAACGCTTTTTTGGGTCGGATTTTGCATCACGCATTTAACAATATATCCTCCAATCTTTAAACATTATCATGTTAAAAGAGGACTGCCGTAATTTTTTTCATTTTTTACACATTTTATTTAACTTAATTTTTTTGTGTTTGTGGGCAAATTTTATAATTAATATTTCGCTCACTTCCTGACTACTTAGAGCTTTGCAACTTTCCCCAACGTCGTCTTCTCGATGAGAATGCATGTTTAATCGTTAGCTTCAATATCATTCACTTATTCGTAAATAATTTATAATACAGTTTAATATGTAAACAATGTAATCTCGAAATGATATCTACATATATTGCTGTAATTGTTATCACTGTTAAATATTATTTAATCATCAATGCATGCAAGATTGTTGATTGTGATGTCTTTATAGAGAGGATTGTTCATGATTAGCCAGCATAAATTATTGTAAATTATTCTTGGGCAGGAGATAGTCCACTTCTACAGATTTCCGCGTTTTTTGGCTTTATAGTGATAATATAAAAGCATGTTGTTTTTTTTTAAATAAAGGCTAAAAATAGAATAACATAAAAAGTATAAAAAACTTTTTAAGCACACACTTTTACTTTAAAAAATGCACTAAAAATTAAAAAATAAAACTAAAAACAATAGATAAAAGTGTAGCAGCGCGTTTAACACCAAATTTCAAAACGAAAACACTTATATAATAAAATAAATGCACCGCTACACTTTTCCTATTTTTTAATTACATTTTTTACTTTTTACTGCAATTTTTAAGATAAAAGTATGTGCCTAAATTTTTTTATATTCTTTTATTTTTACATAAGGGTTTTTTATTTTTTTATTTTATTTTTTAATTAAATTTTTTATTTTTTTATTTTTTATTTAAATTTTATGAATATTTCAATCAGTGTGTGATAAGTAAATAATAACAAATTTTTTTTCACTGCCACTATCGATTTTTTAAATTTCAAATTTCTATCATAACTGAAGGTTTATTATTAATCACGATCAAAAGCATGATTCAAAAGCTCAAAAGTCCAAGTAAAATTCTGAAAGGAGCAAAAAATTTGTCTTTTTTGCATAACCGTGTTATCATAATACGGTAGAGAGAGAGCATTCCCAACTGATAGTAAACAATTCGTCATGCAATTTCTCCAGCTACGTAGGTACTAAATTGACATAGGTAGACTTTAAACGTTTCAGCTTATTAAATAAAGTTTCATTTCAATCCTATTTCACTTTCTCCCCTAATTTTAAAAAAATAACGAACTTTGCCGAGAAATTATAAATGCTGTGTGGGCCATCAAGATGAGTTAAAGGATTAACTGAAATGGTATAATTTGAATGTTTTTTTAAATAAATGGATGTTTTAAACACTAAAATTTTAACTTTAAAATATAAGAACGACTATATTTAGGAAAAATTAAGGTTATTTTGAATATTAATAAAAGGATTCGAATGCAAAATCGAGCTTCGCAATGAAAATTGCCAAAGAACGGGCGACGTAATTGTGCAACCGCGTGAAGGGGAGACGGAGAAACAAAGAATAACACAACATGGCAAAAATGCAAATGAAATTGACACATTTCGCCGGTGTTTATCGATTATTTAATACTTTGAAAGCAAATTTCCTCTTTTACCTAGATGATAGTCTCGGTTTGTGGAAAAATAATTTCAATCATAACGAGCTTGGAGATGGGTGGGGGAGTAAGAGGATGTTTGTTTTTATATTGGAGATCGTTCTCTTCGGCGACAAACTCGTTAGTTCTCAACTTGTTTTTATTTACTGGTTTTGTTTCTATTGTCGAGCAATGATTGTCACATTTGCAACGAAAGGGAGAAGGATCCGTCGAAGGTTTTAAGGAGCAATTCTTGTCGACTATTAATATTATTTACGATGTTCATGCTTTTGGGCGGAGAAACAGGAGAACGGTATTGCGTGCAAAAAGAGCAAGAGAGGAAAAAAATCAGAAATTTCATCAAAACATTGATTGCAGTGTTGATGATGCTTTAATATCATAATGGTACATATTAAAATGCTGAAAAATTTATGCTTCGGCTGAAAGGTAAAGGTGTAAGAACTGTAAAGATAACAAACGATGCATCTGATTATATTCAAAGAGCTCTGACTCCTCAAACAATTCAATAAATTAAAAAAAAGTACAACCTTTTAAAAAAGATTTTTCCCGAAGATTCTTTATCAAGAAAATACGAGGGAGGATCGCAAAAGTAACGCACAACAATTTTTTTTGTGGCAACAGTTTTAATGATAAGCAAAAATGAAATAACGCACAAGAAAGCTGTAGATTTACTTATTTTTCGACATATGTACAATTCTCTCGACACAATTCTTCCATCGTAGTACAGACTCAATACGCCTCGTTCATAAAATCCGTTTTCTGGTTGTAGAGCCACCTGCGCATATTAACCAAATCAAAGCTTTTTCCTCCTAGAAACTTCTTCATTTGTCAGAAGATTGGTTGGTTGGTTGATTAGAAATTTTGGCGTCGACTACTAAGGTCATTTTGCGCCTTTTACACAAGTTATAACAGTACGCAGCCCGGGACAAACACAAACATCCATGCCCACAGCGGGATTCGAACCCACGACCAGGCGGACACGAGTACTAGAAAGCCTACGCCCTAGCCCTCTAGGCCACCTGGCCGGCTCATTGGTCAGAAGAGGTATTAGTCATATGGTGAGAGGTCTGGACTGTAGGGCGGATAAGAAATAAAGAAATTAAACTGGAGCTAACTCCAAACATCAGGTAAATGATATTAATTAGAAAATGAATGGAAAAATTGGTAGAGGCGTCGACCATGTCAGTCGAGGTTCCTGATTCGAATCCAGGTCAGAGAATTTTCCATCCATTTTCTAATTAATATCATGTTGGGCGGATGTTTGAACACCTCCCAGCCAAATTCCTCAATTTCCCAAATTCCCCAGCCAAAAGGTTTGGCCTCTTTGAAGAATCTGCATCACCTGGAGATGTTGCTACGGTCCAGACAATCAGCACCATACACCTCCAACATTTCCTTAGACTACATCTTCACCATGGATTTCACTCGCATTTTTTCGTTTGGCCCACTGAAAACGGACTACACCTCGCTGTTCTTCACAAGTTGACCAATCTAGCAAACGCGCTCTCTTTACTCAATAGTTTTCGGTCCTTCCGCTATGGCGACATCTCATCAAGTCGTTGCTGTATGTAGCGAAAGATTCAAACTATCAATTGCCAAAATTGATTATCTGAACCAAAATTATACTCCATAAAAATTGTTGTTCATTGCCTTTCGATCCTCCCTCGTACATTTAACCTAAATTCGAATTTTATTTTACTTAACCTCGTTAAATCGAAGACTTTTGTAAATCGAAGCATTTTGTTTTTCCCTTGAGATTCAATTTATCGAGGTTCTATTATAGTAAGACCACCTTTTTGTCAGGATAAAGATATCCCACGGCGAAGCAACGATCTCATTAAGTTCAGGTATACCGCTTTTTACACCTCCTATCCATAATCCCATCGCATTCGTGAACAGAGAACTCAAAGCGCGAATGGAATTTTACTCGGTTAATTCATTTCTGAAGAAAACATTCATAGAGCTCATGTCTGATGAACGTGGAAACCATGATAGTGGTGGCATGATATACACCATGCTCCAAATCAAACCTAATCATGTTCTTGCTAATACGGTTATGTGAAAAAGTGCCATTTCCTGCTGGAAGATCCTCTGCCTTAAGATCCTCATTGAAGACGTAATCCCGACCGATCAGATGCATCCAACTTCAGACTTTCTTTCTGTATTTTCCTTATTGGCATGACCGGTATAAGTTTCACTGAGTTTCCGCCAGCTACGTAACAGCCAATCCAGTCGCAATGATTGGTAGTTAAGACAGGCGTGGCCTATCCCAATCATATTCGAATTAGCGCCGACTAATTTTTCTTGACTTTGCGTCAAAGTGAATGAGTGGCATCAGCCTACAACATTATCCGCGTGAAACGTTACACCGGAAATTGCATATTTCTCTGAGATCAAATGATACAAATATCGGGAAGGAACTATCAAACATTTAACCTATGTCACAGGCAAAGTTTATCCATACTAATATGATTTATCGTCTTCGCGATTTTTTTCCTGCTTATTTATTATCCACCAAGCAATAAAATATGAATACTCTCCCTTAATAGAAAGCTTATCCGTCTCGTCTCGGGCCACCAGTGCTTTTGCTTCTTTGATTAATTATTGCCTCTGAAAAAAAATTGTGGAACAGTGGTTTTCTTTGTCATTGTTTATGTAGAATACTCAGCATTTATGCTCTCTCCCTTTTTTCAAACAATTCACATATTCTTGTAATCTCAAATCACTATCGCCAGTGGCCGACATTCACGGGGTCGTCTTAATTGAATTCACGACCTTCAAGCACTGACAAACGTGTTGAAGTCTGCTCTCCAAAGATACATGACAGTCTGGATCTTCTTTTACCAGAAATTTCATGACCAGACGCTATTCCTGCGGTGGAGTTATCTGGTCGGATACCATCTTGAATTAATACAGCATGAGAAAATAGCTGCTGTTTGCAACTTCCACCATCAGATATCAGACATGTACAGGTTCAATTTGGAATGGTTACTAAACTTAGTAATTTTTATGATCGGGTTGTCAGTTTAAAATGTTGATTTTATTGGACGTCCCTCGTAGACAAAGGTACGAGATAAGTCAATAAATAAGTCGCAAGCGGCGAAGTACCGAATACTATTTTAAATTCAGCGCGCGTGTTTTTCCGGTAGATAGCAGCACTTGTAGACGAGAAAGTAGAGGCCACGCGCTATCCCTGCAGCCCACCGGTTATTCAGAGGCACTCAGTAAATACGGGGGTGAGTGTGCACGAGTGTACAGAGAAGAGCAACAAACGGTTGTGTGTTTTCTGTGGGCCAAAGGGCTGTACACGGAGGAAGGGTATAGCGAAATACGTCCTGTGTCCTGCCACGGGAAGTCGTATTCCGTACCCTGCCAGCGGGCGTGATTCTTTTGGATGACACTTAATGTTCCCACACAGTCAGACAAACGCAGAAATCGTTGCTAATGCCTGGAACATCTACCTTATAGCCACGATTTACCTTGTGATTCCATATGTTTGGGTCCAGGAAACATTATCGGGGTAGTCGCTTTTTTGCTGCTGGTTTTCAATATGTACAGGGATGGGGTGTGTCTGAATGTACAGGACAATTACGTTCAAAAATGAGATAAATATTAAATAATATTGTCTTAGATACAATTTTTTTTAATCTTTACTACATAAAATATTATTAAATATATAGAAAGTATATTATCAGATAGTGCCATTACACGTCGTTGTCTTACCTAGCTCAATTAGTTCGTTAATTCAAAAACATATGAATAGACGCTGTGTTTACTTCACATATTGACAGACTCGATACCTGTGCTTATATCTCATACTTCAGTTACTATAAACCACTAATCATTATTACCGATGTATATGATTCTGTAGAATCATCCATTGATAAATAAATAAAAGATTTATGTACTGCATAAAATATTTATTTGTTTGTTGCACCTAAAAACATTATCATTATTCAATGTTTCAGACTGCAGATTCGAAATTAAGTCACTTTTACACTGATTAAGGGACTAGGTCCTCTCCGTAAACCATCAAATTTTGGAGCAGATAGCTGAACAGAATCCAGATATTTGCCCATAGCTACGGGTTTTTTTGTTTGGTGCTGTGCAGTTATGCTAACTCCCGTGTTTTCAGGCGGAGCTTTCGCAAAGTTCCTAACAACGCCTATGATGTCGCTGAAAACAGATTTATTTTCATATGTGTTGATGAGTTGTTGGTTGTAATTTTACATAACGTCGTTTCATATTAATCGTATATGGGAAATGGTCGATTTTCCAGGCTCATTCAGTTTGCCTTGATTTTACTGGTTATTACGGTCAAATAGACCGTACCTACCTGTATAATTGCAGAATGTCCTACCTCATAATAAATGCTTATTCAAATCATACTCATAGGGCGAGGTCAAAAATGCTAACACCGAGTTGAGTTAGTGAAGAAAATCAGTGTTGCTACGATAGTCAACAATACGTTAACAATCGAGCAATAATCATTACTTCACTGTTGCGTTTTTGATCTCGCCCATAGCATCAACCGATACAATAATTGTTAAAATGATTGTTACCGGATTGCTAATAGGGTAGCAACAATGACAAAGTCATAGCATCATTATTTTAATCTCTCGGATACCTTTATGAACACAATGGAAATTAAAATCAGTGGATAATTAATGTGTTTAATAGAGCTGATAAGTATGATGTCACTTCCTGGCCAGTTGCCTAGCGATTCCAAACATTAGGTTTAACAATGTGGTGTAAGGCCATAGAAAAGCATAGAGAAGTTAAACCTAAGTTTGGAATCGCTAGGCAACCGGCCAGGAAGTGACGTCACCACTTACCAGCTCTATTTGTTCCGTAAGAAAATGTAAGTGGAAGACAATTACGATTGTTATTCGGGAAAATGGAGGCCAAGGTCTATATTGTCAACAATTGAGAAATTTTTTTACAACAATTGAATTAATTTCCATTGTTATTATTCTTTGTACTTCATAATGCTCGATTGATAATTTATCATTATCAAGCTGTACAGGGTATTCCCAGGTTTTTTAAAAGTAGTCGATTTTGACTTGAAAATAGGGGGAGTTTAAACCCCCTATCCAACTCTATCTTGTGATCTGGTCTTGAAGCAGTAGGAAAAAAGAATTTTTATGTCTTTAAAATGCACGCAGCTAGGACTCTCATCTGTTTTTGTTTCTGGAATCAGTAACCACGAAAGATACCGGGCATACATACATGAAAGTGATCATGCAGATCGTGGATACACTATAGGGATGCTCAAAGCGAAAGAGTTTTTCCCGAGTTATTCGCCTATCTTCACGCACCAGCTTAGCTAGCTGTGATAAAATACAGGGTGAATACAAAAGTCTGAACCCCCCTTTTATTTTTTGAACCGAATCAGATATGTCTATTTTGATGAATCCAATGAATAGGAAATTGTGTGTGGCCTCTTCCAAGGTGCACTTTTCATCATCCCAAATATGCAAATTAGGACACATTCAAAATTTATCTCAAAAACCGTAAGGAATAGAGAAAAAAACCCAACTGCAAACTTGTTCAGCATAAAAAAACAAACAAACCAAAAAAAAAATCATCCAAATCGGACCAACCAATCACCCACAATCACGTGGTGAACTGTTTGTAGCTTACAGCACAAGGAAAACTGAATGTTGATATTTCCATTATGTAAAGCATGCAAATCAAAAAATTAACATAAATTACCATACTCACATTCACTTTCATGCGGAAAAGCAAATAAAAGGCATGTTTCAGCACACGGAAGACTGAACAATTCCAGGATGGCAAGCTACACTGTTCCGGAAATGGTCAACATGGTCAACGTGATTGTGGATGATTGGTTGGTCCGATTTGGATGATTTTGTTTTGTTTTGTTTGTTTTTTTATGCTGAACAAGTTTCAATTGGGTTTTTTTCTCTATCTCTTACGGTTTTTGAGATAAATTTTGAATGTGTCCTAATTTGCATATTTGGGATGATGAAAAGTGCACCATGGGATAGGCCACCCACAACTTCCTATTCATTGGATTCATCAAAATTGACATATCTGCTTCGGTTCAAAAAATAAAAGGGGGGTTCACAGACTTTTGTATTCACCCTGTATATTACCGTGATTTTAGTACGAATTTCTCCAGGTCCACCTTTCTTTACTGTTGCCTCGCAGCTTTCTTGAAAATCCTGGAGTGTCGTAGAACGGGAAGAACGTCCTCACCGTTGTGGTTGCGTAGAGCAGTTTTGACATCATAATTTGTTTTGCCAATTTGATTGTTTCTGAGGGGGTAACAGTGAAAATAAAATAATTGTTGCTCAAATATAACTTTCAAAATTTGTTTCAACAATAACCGTACTTTTTAGAAAACAAAGAGAGAGAGACGAAAAACGCGTACTCAAGAAACGATGGAAGAATTTTTAAGAAGCACTTACTCGATACAAAAAGGATTTTAAAAATATTTTCCTTTCAAGTTTGAAAATAAAGTGGTATCCTATTTTCCCAATACGTTTTAATTTTTTTATCTTGATTGTCCTCAAACGGGTTAGAATAATTAAATTAGAAATGCTTCACAAGAAAAAGCATTCGATAAAGTTTCATTAATTTTCATTTATAGTCTTCTTGAAAAAAGTAAAAAAAAAAATCCATTTTTTGCAAACGGGGTTTAACCCTATAATTACTTAAAATATGAATAATATTTTTATTAGTTCATATACGAGGGTTGTACCAAAAGTAAGGTTCCCATATTTTTTACAAGTAGAAAACATTGTTTATTGTTATTAATTTATACATCGTTGAAAAGCTTACACTGTTGTCTATTTTTCAACATAGTCTCCATTTTTTTCGACACACTTTTGAAGACGGTGCTCCAGCTTTTGTATTCCTAAGTCGAAGAAGTCTCCCGCCAGTCCGTTGAGGAAGCGTGTGCCGTGGGAACCTTCAGGAATGCGTTCAACAAGTTCACGGACAGTGACCCTCCGATCTTTCAGCAGCTCACTGTTGATCTTCTGGGCAATCGAATCCGAAACCGGCGGTCTTCCACTCCGTTCTTCATCGTGAACTTCCGTGCGACCCTCAGCAAAAGCCCTGCACCATTTTCGGACGTGCTGAACGGACATGCACTTTTCACCATAAACCTCAGTCAGTTGCCGATGAATCTCCACGGGCGGTAACTTCCTTGCGTGGAGAAACCGGATTACTGCTCGAACCTCGCACTTGGCGGGAGCGGCGATCAACACTTCCATCTCTGACGGCTGCCAAGCGAAAACTGAGCGCCGTAGGAATCGCTCGAGAGTGGGGCTCGAGAGTGCGGGAACCACTGCGCACGGCACTGTTGTCGGATTTAGCCTAGCACCTTCCCTCGAGGCTGTAGCTCATTGGGAACCTTACTTTTGGTACAACCCTCGTATAAACGATTTTACTTCACATGATTTAGATAAAATAAGAAAGAACTGTGGACTGGGGGAATCCTCTAAGCAATAAAGAACAAGGTATAGAATATGTATTTCGAAGGCTCTTCCTTCGTTCTCAAAGACTAAATTGAGACTAATAAAAATGTTAAGAATAGAGAATAGCCCATTGACAGTGATTCTAGTCGTCTTACCTCGCCCATGCCTCCCTCTTTTCTTTAAGATAAACAGTGTGGCCTGAAAGTCTTTCCATAGCGTCTTGTGTAACACTTGCAATAGCGTCAGCAATCCTTCTTTTCACTGTGTTCAGATCAGATACTAGTGTTGCAGACGTGTAGACTTGGAAGAAGTTCCTTGAAATGTTTCTTCCAAAGCCTGAACATTCTCCAATGATGGGTGGTCGCCCTCTTCGCGGAAGGGACCCACACTCCAAGTCTGCTTAAACTTAGGGTGTTACGTGGTACTATTGGACCCGGGCGAATCTGGGCATTCGAAACTGAAACTGTCATTAGAACTCAGTGAGTACGATTACAATTAAAAACATTTGATTATCCAAATCTTCATAATTCATTTTTATCTCCTGGTTCATCGCTTCTGTTAACTTCATTCTTTCTTATAGATATGGATTTAGACGTCCTTATTGTTGGAAAAAGTTTGTCACACATCAGACAGCTAAAAATTTGTTGTTTTTTTTTCAATTTCGTCCGCCATTTTGTTTCCACTCGACCAAGCAGAGAGCCCGACCTTGAAATTTGGAGCGAAACGTTCGAAATTTTTAGACAGCATTTTCGCAACCGGTCTCGCACGATTGCGACCGGACTTTATAGAAACTTCCCTAGTGTACCATGCAACGATGCTTTTGTAATCAGATGGTAATTGTCCATATTCCCCCTATAATTTCACTGTACCCTATTCGGTGACTTGGTTTCATGGTACCATAAAGCATGCTGCGCTTTCTCTTGAACGGACGCCTAAACCTTAAAATATAGATAAAAATTTCAAATTAATAAATGCGTTCAGCATCAAATTGCAAGCAAAAAAATCTTCCAAAATCTGATAAACGGACTACCCAAAAATCACATTGCAACCATTTCAACGTTCTTGAGATTGCAGTGCCTCCACTACGAACTTAGTCACTACCTTAGTCTTTATTAGTTAGTCTTTCTATTGCGACCAAACATATCCCTGTAACTCTGTTAGTTTTATTATTAATAATTTTATTATTATTTGTAATAAAAAATTTTAATGTTGGAGAGACTTTTTTGGTCACCCTGTATTTAGCCTTAATTTCGCCTTCGAAATTCATGCCCGGTATTTTACGCTTTAGTTTCTCTTTCCGTCTTGGAGGTTCATTTCCTTACATTAAGTGACTATTTTTTTACTGTTCATTATATACGTGTTTAATAGTTTCCCTTTAAGTTTAAGAGGCCAGACTTTAGGGGCCATCAACTTTCTTCTATTTTCAGTCTTGTAGTTATGCAATTTTAAAATTTAATGTCGACGTTTGAAAACTGTGCAAAACATCGACTGACATAGGACAAGGCAGCTTTCAATGATGGAAAAATGAAAGCGTCATTATTGTCGATTCAAACCTTTTTAAAGAAATTTTTTGATTAATAGGCGGTATTATTTAAATTACTGTATTTTAGATTATTTGTTTCCCCTAAAAATATACCCGGTTTAAGGCAAATTTTAATTCATTGCTACTCAAAAGCCTTTATTCAAAAATAAATGGAGGAAAAAGACTAATCTAACCTAAATATTGCTCCATAGTAATTAAAATAATTTACCATTTTGTCTTAAGTGTTCGTGCCTTTAATTGATAATAATTTTATTCTATAACAAAGTATATTCAAGGAAAAATTCTACTCCGCCCATTTTCATTTAATAAAAGCCACGATAAGTAAGAACCGTACTTAAAAGTAATCGTTTTGAAGGCTGAACAACAACCATGATGATGATGATGATGATAGAGCATTCGGCGCTTGTTCTCCACGGCAATAAAAACAGGTGTCGCCCTTCTCCTGCACGAGATGTCTCTGGCAGGCGACAACAAGAGCGCGTGCGCACACGATTATGCTGATGAAAGAGCGCGAGCCATGCGCCGACGTCGTATCGCCGGGATAATATAGTGTTCTGATTTAATCTGCCTAGATTTCTCCCACCGGCCTCGTTATTAGCGTGATGTCCCTGTGACACGCGCTCCTGACGTCGGCAGTCTCGCGCGCAGGGCAAGGCGCCGCGCATGCGCAAATATTCACCGGCCCTTGATGTTCTTTCATTAACAAAATGTCGGGACTTGAGAGAGGGAAAGGGAGGGAGAGAGAAAGGTTGAGCGCGCTTTGGGGCACTTGACGAAGAGTTAGATGCTCGGGGACCAACCGCCACCTTTCATCGCCCACTCGTCTGTAATGAGCAATGAGCAACTTTGAAAGAAATAATAATAATAATAATAATAATAATAATAATAATAATAATAATAATAATAAT
>JAHWFO010044290.1:1061460-1074841 GCA_023313115.1 Rhysida immarginata | reverse complement strand
AAAAAAAAACGTGCAGGCAGGGGTGAGCGTTTAGTTGAGGAGGGGTGGGGGAATGAATGTAGAAGAAGATTTTTAGGTTTAAAAAAATGAAAATGTTAAACGTGCTTTTTTATTGCTTTCGCGGAGTCAAGTGACCTGAAAAGATGGCGATGATTCCACGTTGTTCGCTCTAACGAGGTCGGCTTGAAATGAATTTTTGTTAAGAGACAGAAGTGGGTGGGTTGGAGGGGAAAAGGATGGTTGAGAGAAAGAGAGAGAGAAATTAAGGAAAGGAATAGGCAGGTGGTGTGATTCTCGGATTTCATAAATGTAATTGTCATTTCGTTTATAAAAAAGAGAGACGTCGCTGTAACTCTTCTATCTTTTTCCTCCACGGCTGATGATGGCAAAGAAATATCGAGTGTCTTAGTACTTTTTTTAATTTTACGTTGAAGTGGTTTCGGTGAAAGAGAATTGCTTTTATTTCATAAATAAAATGGCTCTTATCTGTGCAGTACTTAACATAATAAAAGCCATGCAGGGCGTATACAAAACATAATTACGACTTATTTGAATTCTTTGATGCATTGGTTGACGGTTCTGCTAAATCGAAAAAAAATATAAAATTAAAAGAGCAAGTAATGAGGATAAAGCGTCACCGAGCACATATTAATTAATGTGCTGTCTCTGCTCGAATGCAGAGTGTTAAAGATGCATTTCTTTATACATTTAAGTTTATCGGAGAAAGGCGAATTTTAAGCACACATATCAAAGCGAACAATTCCCTTCGTGTAAATAGGATATGGGACTAATTTGGTTTTAGCGAATTCATGATGTGTGATTAACTGTTCCTGTAAATAGTTTTGGATGAAGGTTATTTGAATGGATTGGTTATTTGATTTGTTGAGGTTTAACGATCCATTCGGCTGTTGCTATTTGATAGAGTTGCTCGATGCCTAATCCGGAAATTTGCCTGTTACCAGTGGGTTTTCTTTACAAATTCATCTACAACATATTTTTGGAATCTAATATTTTTCTGAAATTTCGCATGAATTATTACTAATATCTATCGAGAAAAAGAAGCTAAGAATTCCTCGTGCTTTATGAAAATAATTTATGACCCTCAGAAATGAATTTTTATGAAAGTTTAGGATATTTTCAAAAGTTTTTAACAAACAATAGTAATATTTGACTTGAGATTGCCGTTTAGAGTTCATATTGATAAAATGATAAGAAAATCTTGGTATATTAAATGAAGAATTTACGGAAGACTTCTGGCCGAAAATGTTAATTATCTTTAGGATATACGTACGTGTGCTGGTGTCAACGTTAGAATATGCTATGATTATATGGCCGTCTAAAATGATATTCCTTTCTGAACACTGGAAGTCGCTTATAATCGAACCATTAGGGCTACTTTTGGATTAATATAATTTTGACTCCATTAAGTTCTGTCGCAACAATCTTTGTATCGCTATGTTGAATATACTTATTGAAATGACGAAGTGAAACAACTTTTTTTTGAACAATTTCTGACGTTTTATGTGAAAAGCTGACTAACACACACTGAATTTAAAAGATCGATTTATAGATACAAAATGGAACCGTTGATACCAACAATTTTGGGAGCGTCGTAAAAACGGTGCTTTTTATGCAAAGAATGGATTCCCGCCGTACTATTCGCGACCGGTGAGGAGAACCGCAATTAAATGAAGGTCTGGAAACAATCGGAGAGGATCTCTTCGAATCAACCAGCCGCCACGCTTCGAGATGATCTGTCCCCGTCTACGCGTATGAGTATGATCCGCGAGTTTTCGTTGGAAAAACGCTCTAGGAAGCAAATGAAGCAAAATAAAGAATCGCCGGTCTCGAATTCCGACAAGATTCAAATTCTGAACAACCTAGAGACTGGACTGAATGGAGAGGACGATTTCTTCAATGGTTGGTGAGCTTCGCAAGTCTCCTTCGAATTATAAGGTAACGTTCAAAGCATCTCCTGTGCTTCAAAAGAAAGAAACGAATACAAGAGTGGAATCGCTTATTGCGTCGTGGAGTTCTCTTTCTTAACACATATTGGCTGGAACGATGTTGCTGGATAATCAGAGAAGATAATCGTGGAGTTACGGCATCGTTGGAGTTTTTCTTGATGGGCTTAGACCATTTGTTACACAGAAAAACGATTATTGACACTACATTGATAAGTACGCTAACCTTATTCATTATTCCTTATTGTTCCCGCCGAGCTCTTTGTTAGAGTTTACTCTAAGTGCGTATTGCTCTTCAAAGAATAGCAAATTAATTACGTATTGAATTATCGGAGCTTTAGTTTTATTGCCTGTTACGGCTTAGGATATAGTTACTTTATTGGTAGATTTAAACTTATTTGAAGACTTGAATAATTTTTTAATGAAGTATACTTTCCTTACTTTATCCCATAGCTTATTTACCTCCGAGGAACGAAACGGTTCTATATAGGGAGTGCAAGTGTGACGTCAGTCCTTGGAATTCTTCAGTCACGTGACTCGATTTGGTTCCAAACAAGTCTTCTCGCTTCGGGATTTAACATGGTTCCAACGTAGGGATGGAATAAAATCGTTTTGTATAAGACCAGTGTTTATAACACATTTAAGATGTGAAATTGTTTAGTTCCTCACTGCTCAAGAAGGAGCCAAAACAGCGATTTAGACATCTATCGTTTTCCCGAAGAAAGAAAGATCCGCGAACGATGGCATTCTTTTGTTAAGTGATTAAAAATGATTAAAAAGCGTTCTAATATTAATGTATAAATTATATAATGGTATTAAATGTCTTAATAATAATATAAATTACACAAATTAACATAATAATTTAAGAGATGTCATTTTTACTGGCCGCCCGTTTCAACGTTACTATACAGTAGTACGTATATTGCATGGTTCCAATGTTTGGAACCAGCGATCCCATTTCCTAGGCTCTCGGCCCGTTCATCGCGCAAATGACGTCAGCTGTGACGTCGTCACTTGCACTCCCTATAGGAAGACCTCCAGACTGACGGCTCAGCGAGTGACTGTAATTGAAGAGGGTATCCTTAATTTTTTCCCTCGCCCGATATCATATCGAACTCGTTCGCGTCGCTCTGTATACTTCTATGAGAATTAATGTTGTAACCATGTATTTCATTTATATCGAATCCGAAGTTGCAGTGATTCTCTTTATTAATGACTAGCTGAAGTACCCGACGTCCCTGGGCTATTCGTAATTGAAATATCAAACCAGGTCTTGCCATCTATGAGTGTAAGATATAAATAAAATTATAGGTATTTATTACGATATTTCATTAATTGCTCACTTTTATATAAAGTGAAATATGTATTGTCTTATTTCAAGTAGTGTCATAAATTAAAGCATTTTAGCCAAATCGCCAAGACCGCCAATACCAAAGTAGTAGTATTAGTTCTATGACCTTTAGCCAAATTGCCAACTATCAGCCACAAACGTCGTTTTTCACACTTTGGGGGGGGGGGGGTGTAAGAGGGAAGGGGGTTGAACTATAGATTTTTATGTATTTGCAGTAATTTTCTCTTGGTTTCAAAGAATTGGTGTACAAAATTTCGTAGATATAAATTTTCAATCCAGGGGTTGATATTTGTAGGTTTCCTTTAGATTAATTAAATGGATAACTTATTATAACATAGCGTCTGGGTGCTTATCTCTTTATATTAAATCCCCTCCAATGCAAAATTATCACGTGACAACCATTATCGCTGTATTATGAGTCTGTTTAGACAACTTAGAATGCTAGATAGTTTCCGAGGATTTGATGTTTTGTTCATTGTTCTTTATCCTTGTATTCTTATCACGTTGGGATGATATTAAAGGGCACTAGATACACGTAAGCAGATCCAAGAGGCATGTAGGAAGCAACTACGACCTTTCCGACAAAGCTCTCAACCAAAAACCTTTGTTACGAGAAAAGATAAGAGCTTTAAATAATACTCTGTTTCAGCAAAAAGAAAGCAGTAAAAGAAAAATAATTCTCCATTAATTATCTAATATTGTCTAAATTAAAATTTGTCTCGCCTGAATTACATATTAGAGATATTTTTTACTGAAAAGAGTTTAAATTTAAAAAAACCCTATTAAAATGGATGTAAATATTTGTTAAAAATGACTGAATAGGGCTAATACATGTATGTACATTTCGTCTGCTAGTCCAACACTACCTATAGAGAAGGCCTGTGCACGGAAACGTCATACATTGTTACACCATCATATGAAGTCATAATGTAGATCTTATTATTGTAGAAAAATGATTAAATAAAATAAAAATTTTTAAAGCACACGTTCACTTTAAAAAGTGCAGTAAAAAGTAAAAACGATAATTAAAAAAAAAAAAGGTGGTGTTGCGTTTATTTTATTATATAGTATTTTCTTTTCAAAATATAAATAGACCTTCCCCTTGAAACCGAAACTGGAGTAACTGCGCAGAAGCAGACGGCAGAAAAACTTCCGTTTCCTGTCTTGAAATGTACAAACTATTACACATCCGGTTGAAAACGGAAGTTTTTTTTGCTGCTCTGCTTCTGTGCAGTTACTTCAGTTTCGGTTTCAAAGGGAAGATCTATATTAACGCGCCACCACACTTTTATCTTTTTTTTTAATTACATTTTTCTACTTTTTACTGCATTTTAAAAGTTTTAATTTTTTATTTTTTTATTTTATTCTTTATTTATAAGAAACAAAGCTTTTTAAAAGCTTTTATTAAACTTGCAGTGTTAGTTTGTTTAGGTCAAATCTTGTAATCAATATTAAACCAACTTCCCGACAAGCTAGGGAGCTGAAACTTGACACACTTACACAGGATCGATGACAATTTATGTTAAAGAAAAAAATTTCCAAATCGGTTCACTGGTTCGTGTTCTAATGGTACAAATTCATTACTACGACTTGCTTGTTGTGACAATTGGACAATTCGTTATGGTGAGAGTTAAATGTATCTATTGTTTATTGTTGCAAGATTAAGCTTTATTGTTGCCACTAAATAAAACATTAAAAAAGCTTGGTTTGAAAAAACCCTTTTCCTCTTTTCTTGTATATGGTAACTATAAACTAAAGAAAACCTTGGAAGTCTGCCCAATCGGCTACGTTTGTATCTCGGGAAAGCGTTTACTATACATTACACTGGCTAATAATAAACGATCCTCTCCACAAAGACATCACAATCAACAATTACATGCAATATTAAAAACGATAATAGTAAACAACAATACAGACAGTCTTTACGTCATGATTGAACTGACTACATATTAAGCTTAAATATTAAATTACTTACGAATAAATGAAAGAATAGTGAAAATAACGATTACTAACGATTGAAACTTACATTGTCATCGATAAGACGCCTATGGGGAAGGTTGCAGAGCTGTAGGTGGTCAGAAAATAGGCAAAATATTGATTACAAAATTGGCGACAAAACACATAAAAAAGTGAAGTTAAATAAAAGTGTGTAAAAATGACTTTTTATGATGATGTGATAATATATGACGTTTCCGTGCGGAGGCCTTCTCCCTAGGTAGTGTTGGCTAGTCAGACATCGTTCCGTGTTAGTCAATATGCGAAAAAAGGAACCTGTATATAAGGAAAGGGATAGCTAATCAGGAGGCAGCAAGTGCTACAACCATCATTTGCTCTACAATTAATTAATTATAGTTTACACAACAAAAAGGAGAGCCAAACAGGGGCAATCCTGATTGGCTATACAATTATTTAATGTATTTCAGAATATGTTTCCAAGCCGATAGGTCTATGAGTCCATTGTCGTTGTTTAAACGTCTATCGGGGAGCTTTTTTTAGTTTCCATGGCCTCATAGTTAAGGGTTTTGACATCATCAATTAAATGAAGGATTCTGTGTTCCTCCATTTTAACTTTTTAATGATATGATCTTTGATGGCCGATTTCTCGGTCCTGTGGTTCCTAACGATACTATAGTGTTTCTTGATTCTTGTTATTAATTTTCTCTTCTTTTGTCCAAAATATTTTAGTTCACACGAAATATACACTTTAATTCGTAGGCCCCTAATCTCTTTTCTGATGGAATCTTGTCCTTTGTACTGCCGAGTAGTATATTGATCGTGTGTTGGCTTCTGTAGGTAACTTCCAAGTCGAAATTCTTGAATATAATTTGTAGGCCCTTTGTCATGTTTCTGTTGTACGGAAGACATAGGAATTTCTTCTCTTCTACTGCTTCTATCCTCTTCTTCTTCCTGCCATGTTCTTTAGGGTCGTGGATTAATATTTTTGTATTTGATAAAATAATATATTTAACTCTTTGTGCATTAAAATAATGTAATCAGGAGCGTGCATGTCTAGTGTATGGCTGGCAGGGTAGAGGCCCTGGGCGTCACTTGAAGGGGTTGCCAAATAACTAATGCCTTTCAGGTTTGTTTCTTAATTACTTTTTCAATTATTTCCGCATAATAGCCGTTGGCAGTAGCATCGCAGTAGAATCTTCCTGAATTCGTTTCTCTTTGTAATTTTACCCATAGGTATTGCCATAGCTCGGTTTACCATATGAATAAAAGCAGCCAGCCTATGACTGTATCAATGATTGGATTTTGCATTGAAAAATGCACGGACAGAGTTCGGTTTCCTATCATTTTGGAAAGCAATTCTCCCTCCTTCATCTTTCTTGATTATTAAATTAAGGTAAGGTAAAGCTTTATTCGATTCGTTCTCAAAGGAAAAGTGATGGAGGGGGGGGGGAACTGTTCAGTTCGTATACAAAGCTATTAAAGACGTCGCCCACAAATCTGCACCATATGTAGATTAAGACTGCTCACCCGACAGAAGTTAAATGATCTTGGTTACGAAACTCTTGATCATCCAGCATACTCAGTTGATCTTTCGCCAAGTGACTATTACTTTCAACCACCTCGACAATTTCCTGCGTGGAAGATGCTTCAGAAATCACGACAATGTATTGAGGGCTGTGGTATTTGGCTTGTATACTGCTACTCAGCCATGAAAACTAAGTGCGACGATTTCTCGGCGGATGTTAACGATCCTAAATGACTCCAATCGAAATGTGCCAACGCTTTTAACGAAGCCTTCCGGTTTGACATCACACATTTCGATGCTTAAGGGACAACCATCGGGGTGCCATTATCCATTTTATAAAATTGTTGGTTTGTTCCAGGACATTTGCATCCCGGACATTTGTCTTATTATATATATGCATAAAATCAGTAATTTTAATAGTGTGGCCATGTGTTTTCAAATAACTTTTTCAAATATATCTTTATTAATTAAAAAAAAAGATTGCATTTGATTATTAAAAAATTTATTTACATCCATATTTACAATTTATATTATCCATAAAATTGGACAATTTAGGTAATATTAAAAGTTATACTAATCAATTACAGTTATAATTAATATAAAATCCGTTGAATAAAACATTTGTCTAATCATTTATAAATAATATGATGTTAATAGAGAGTTTACGAAAATGACTTTTACCTTGTGAATTTTGATTAGAGCTCTAATTCCTTACAGAAAGTCGTAATTCTAATTCAAAAGTAAAAATTAGAAAAATAACGCAGCCAATCAAAAGAGTGCTGTTACCGTAGCGCATGCGATTTATAACAGTACTAGCAAACCCGCGCCCGGCGTTGCCTGGGCTTTTTAAATCATGAAATAAAAATACAGTATAGGTAAATTTTAAAAAACATTTATTTAATGTCAAAAAATTACTGGAAGTTTTTGGACTACACCTAAGTCTTGAGTACTTCCTTATAAACGACATTTAATGTTGTTGCATCTTTACTGCAAATGCATAAATTTCTAGGGTCGCTAACTCTAGAACAGGCAACATACAGTTGGCCATGTGAGAAACAATCTTCTTGCAAATTTACTCCAGCTACTTTCAATGTTTGGCCATGAGATTTGTTAATTGTTATGGCAAAGCAAAGTTTAACTGGAAATTGAATGCGTTTGAACTGAAAAGGTAAGTCTGTAGGTATTAAAGGGACTCTTGGAATTAAAACTGTTTCACCAAAACCACTTCCAGTAATAATTGAACCTTCTATCACATTATCTTTTAGTGATTTCACAATTAACCTTGTTCCATTACAAAGTGTTGGAGGATTTAAATTTCTAAGTGACATTATAGGAACACCAATTTTATTTGTAATAAATGAAGTGGAAAACCAGAAGGTTGTAATGTAATGAGTTTAAAAATTCCACAGGGTAATGTACTGCATTTTCAGTTTGTAAAACTGTGTTGATGGAACAATACTGTTTTACATTTGTTCATTATTTTTAAGTTTATTAGGTTAGCAGAATCGTTACGTGGTGTTAATATAGTCCTCTCTTGGAACCATCCTAAAGACTTGGATTGAATATTAGAAATATCGGGGTAAATTTTTTCAATCAAAGAATCTAGTGATTCGACATAATTGCACAATGAAGAATCAAGTTTTATCCTACCATTTACTTCTGGTTCACTGCCACAACCAATTTTCAACAATTTTGTAGAAAATGCATCTGCCTGTTGATCATTATTTAAAAGGACCCTCATGTTTTTAGTGAGTGAAAGGTGAATAACATGCTCCCAAATAAAATACTTTTTTAAGCAAGCATTTACTTCGTCAGCAACTGTACCTTTTGTTATAACTGGTAGAGTTTGACGAAAGTCACCTGTGAATAAAAATGTCAAGCCACCCATTATTTGATTGGAGTTTCTAAGATCTTTCAGAGTGCGATGCAAAGCTTCAACAACAACCTTATTTGCCATAGTAGCTTCATCCCAAACTATCAAGGAAGATTGACGAAGTAATTTTGCAGTAGCACTTTGTTTTTTTATTTGGCAGAAAGGAGTGTCCCCTGGTATAATTGTGAGGGGAAGTTTAAAAGTGGAGTGTGCAGTTCGTCCCCCCCAGTAACAATGTTCGCTGCTATTCCTGAAGATGCAACGGCAATAGCTATCTTATTGAAACTTCTAATTTTGCATAGTATTAAGTTTGTTAAAAAAGTTTTTCCTGTGCCTCCAGGAGCATCTAAAAAGAATAGCTTTCCTTCACCATTTTTTACACTTGTAATAACCTTATCGTATGCGAAACGTTCGGTTTCGCTTCGCATGGTTTCTGTTTACACAGCTGTTAGAGGAGAAAAAAGCATGGCAGCCTATCGCAAAAATAGTACGTATTTCATTGAGTTCTTTTGAATTTTTTTGCGTTATATATTTTTTATTTTTTTATTGAATTAGTTTATTGAAATATTAAGTTGTGAAGTTACAGTATAGGTAAATTTTAAAAAAACCTTTATTTAATGTCAAAAAATTAATGGAAGTTTTTGGACTACACCTAAGTCTTAAGTACTTCCTTATAAACGACATTTAATGTTGTTGCATCTTTACTGCAAATGTATAAATTTCTAGGATCGCTAAATCTAGAACAGGCAACATACAGTTGGCCATGTGAGAAACAATGTTCTTGCAAATTTACTCAGCTATTAAGATGAAGTAGAATTAGCTTATGTTTGTTTGTTTGCTCAAGAGATGGCGCTAAGCGTTTCGATCGCCAATCACCATATGATGACCAGCCATGTTGACGCATTTTGAGAGCAATTAACGTAAATAATTTAATATAAAGCCAATTTTTATGAATTAATACCTAGCATACAAAGTTTCTATATAAATCCCCTAACAAACAAAACTTGTTTCATAAAAATCGAAGCAGTAGTTCTTAAGGTTATCGAGCACATACACCGGGAAGTGACTTAGATTTATACTATGTATAGATAAGTCAATGAAAGTGTCGGGATGATCCATTATACCTCGTCCAACAAGAGAAAAACAGGGCGTGTTTCCGGTCTGATATCGACTACTCACTCATCCGCAATGCTTTGTGGGATCTCTCCTTCAGCGGCTACACAAGTCAATTTGTAATGGCGTCGCCGTGCAACAGCTCTTCAGCCAAACAAGGAAAAACTATTCACAGCCAGGCTAGGGAGATTGTGTGGAACGTATTTTGCTACTTAAAAGGAAAACAGTGTTTTAAAAGCTCATCTGCCTTGATAGAAGAAACTTCCAAGGCAACGCAAGTTTCTTTTTCTTGCGCTCGAACAATTGTTCAAGAAGGAAACGAAGCGTCTTCATGCGAAGCTACCACCCCCTCTCCTCACTTTTCGACTCCTGGAAAGAAAAGGCCCAGGGAATCTCGAACAACGAATCTGGATGACTTTGACCTCTCGATTGCACGAGCATGTGTATCCGAAATACACTCAGAAGGTAATTATCCTACTCTGAAAAATGTGTACCAGAAATTTAGAGAAAAAACTGACTACGTCGGATCGAGAGCTTCCTTCGCCACCATTATGCATGATAAATTGCATATGAAGTATGGCAAAATCAACCACCGTCAATTTTACATCGAGCGGACAGATGTTATCGCACAACGACGTGGTTTTTTAAGGCAAGTACAAATGCTACGCAGGGACCCCACACGTACTTTCATATATCTGGATGAAACGTGGGCTAATGCACACCATGGCCGTGAAAGACAGTGGCATCACGACGGGAAAAGCTGTGCTCAACCAGGGAGCTCGGAACCCTACCGCGGGCGTTTCATTCCTACGGGTAAAGGCTCCCGTCTCATTCTTTTGCATGCTGGAAGCGATAAAGGGTTTGTGAACGACTGCTGTTTATTATTTCGGTCAAAAAATAAATCCGCAGATTACCATGAGGAAATGAATGGGGATTGTTTTCATGAATGGTTTAGAACAAAACTGCTGCCAAATATTCCGAAAAATTCAGTAATCGTCATGGATAATGCCCCATATCACTCGGTGGAGAAGGCCAAAGCGCCGTGCAGCAATACAAGGAAATCGGATATGATAGAGTGGTTGGCCCTACGAGGAATACCTACCGAAGCAAAAATGTCAAAAGGTGAGCTGTACGATGTTATCAAACAACAAAAAACAGCAAAGCGCTATGTTATAGATGAACTGGCTAGCGATGCCGGCCATTTAGTGATAAGACTACCTCCTTATCACTGTGATCTTAATCCCATTGAACTTATTTAGGCACAGGTAAAAGAATATATACGGAAGAAGAATACAACTTTCAAGATTGCTGATGTTGAAAAACTAACGAGAACGGCAATTGATAATGTAACTCCTGAAAATTGGAGAAAAGCGATAGAACACGTTTTGCGTGTGGAAGAACGATATTGGGAAACGGACTGTTTGATTGAAGATCAAGTGGAGCCTTTAATAATTCATGTTAATGGAGAAGACAGCAACAGTGAAGAAGAAGAAGAGTGGAATGACATTAACGTTCTACCACAATCTCCTTAGCCTGAATTTAGATATAATTCAAAAAGTCTTTTTCAAGACTATACATTCAAAGGCCATTCTCATGGCCAGCAAATAAACGAAAGAGATATCGTTAACTGTAATGGAAAACGTATCATAAAACTGTATTTTATTAAAAAAATAAAAAATAAGATAGCATCTTTAATAAAACCTTATAATTCTTTAAAAAAAACAAAAAACATGTCATTAGAATGTATAAATATTTTAAAAAAATGATGGTTAAACAGACTGCACGTTATTACCTTAAAATAAGTAAACGATATATATAAAATTGAGTTAAAAGACAATTTTATGAAGTGTACAATTATTTTAATTATAATTAAAGCAAAGCAACTGAATATTATTAAAGCTTCTGCTGTAATATTATAAAGCGCTTCTTCAATGAGACATGAGACAGAAGTGAGTAAGCGCATGAGGCCCCCTTTCTCTGATTGGCTAATCTGAAACTTCCTGTGACACACCCTGTTTTTCTCTTGTTGGACGAGGTATAGTTCTTCTTCCATTATTAGTGTTAATATAGTGGTATGATTTCATTTTAGCCATTATAGTATTAATATCAGCGTCTTTAAATCAACCTTGATTTAAAGAACCTGATTAACATCTTCGAGCATAAAAATAGAAGATTAACATGGATGCCTCCATCTTGTATTTTTACAGGAAGTAAAGGAAATGATATGTCACTTCCCGACTTATAATTCGTAATTACAAATTTATAACATAATCCTGCCGCATTCATTTTTTGTTACAATTTATCAGC
This sequence comes from Rhysida immarginata, assembly GCA_023313115.1. Lineage (NCBI taxonomy): Eukaryota > Metazoa > Arthropoda > Chilopoda > Scolopendromorpha > Scolopendridae > Rhysida > Rhysida immarginata. The sequence goes on along the minus strand of JAHWFO010044290.1, from coordinate 1,062,752 downwards.
TGGGTATAACAAAACAGAAAACTTTTAATTCATGATATGAAAGTCACTTTCGCAAACTCTCTATCAGTAACATTTTTAAGACGCTGGAAACGCAGCTTGAAAATAGTTGCACGCGACGCATCGTTGAAACGAAACATTCTTTCTCCGTTTTTCTGCTATATCTTTATTACATTAAAATATAACAACTTTCCTTTTCATTTTATATTAATTTGACTCCATATTAATTTAACTTTGTTAACATTTAGAATTTAATTTCCAAAGCCGAAATTTTTAAAGAATTTAGACGGTTATTTTAAATGTGTTTTTTTAAATTTTGAAATTTTAATTTTAAAGTAAGCCAAGGACTAAAAAAAGTTTATATGTTAGTTTCAACATTATTATGTCATAAAGAAGTCATAAAATCTAAAAAAATATTGATTTTTAATTTTTTACAATATCTCGCAGCATTCTCAAGTTTATTAAAAATTCTCAAATATACAAGAAATTCTCTGTAAATAGCAACTTTCTCAGGTTATAGCTATTTTAGAAACTACTTAAAAATTATTATTGTGCAAATTTTTTTTTCAAGTTTAAATTTCGCGCCAAAATGTCCGAAAAAATTTCAAATGAAGAAAAATAAATTTTCCATCGGTAACGTATTTTTTATATTACGATTGAAAATAACAAGCGCGTTAAAAAAAAAATAAAATAAAAAGCATACAGGCGAGTTTTATCATTTTTGGAACGGGGGAAAGAAAGGGGTACCATAAAGTACTTCAAGAAAAATTTTTGTGTCAAAATCATTGTGCAAAAGCTTTTAAGTCACTTGGCTAGGAGGCAATTTTAACGTGCTTACGTGCTTTAAAGTCATTGTAATGATGAATCATCCATTGCGTTGTCAAAGTTCCGATTTATTGCTCATATCTGACTGGATGTTTTTCCAGTTGTGGCAATACTTTTTTTTTCAAAAATAAATTGGATAAAATTATTTTTAAACAAATGGACAGAAAATATTTACATCTAGTAAGAAAGTACCTATAAACATTAAAAACTTATATATATTAAGAGAAAGACGAGACACAAGAACCCTGGAATACAATAAATAATAAATATTAATCAAAAATACAAATTAGATAAAAAAAAATAACGTATAATAAACAAAAATAATTAATCTAAATCAAAATAAAAATAAAAAGCTGACGTTTCGGATAGAGCCTATCCTTTATCAAAGCAAAAGAGGATAATTCTCTAATATTCTATTTGCTTTTAGAGAATTATCCTCTTTTGCTTTGATAAAGGATAGGCTCTATCCG
>JAHWFO010044290.1:1043999-1061060 GCA_023313115.1 Rhysida immarginata | reverse complement strand
GCTATCTACTAAACTATTTTTCAGATGTCACGGCTGGCCGCTGGATTTGCTTGAAATGGGTCACTATTCACTTTCCTCACCTGAGGTGGGTAGAAAGTAGGGAAATGTGCAACTGACTGAGCGCTCCAGTTATATATTAATTCTACAAATTTATACCAAACGAGGAAAGAGAAGGTCCTCATCTCTCCTTCTCTTCCTTTTCTGTGTCCTGTCTCCTTTATTAAAGAAAAAAGAATAAAAAAAAAAGGATTCTTACATTTACAAGGAAACAAACCATCTCATACATGCTGTATACTTAATATGAGGCGTGTTTTTTAAGTAAGTACCGTTTTGAAATTAAAAAAAAAAATAAGGACAATTTTTAACATCTTAATTTTTATATAAAAGTTTGGATCTTAATCTATTTTTCAACATAAGAAGGCACTAATCTTACGCCCAGTCATAGGTCCAGGTTTTCATATAAAAGTTAAGGTGTTAAAAAATTGTCCCTTATTTTTTATATCAAAACAATACTTAAAAAAACGCGTCTCGTAGAATTTAACACTAAAATTGAAGTTTTCTTTTCATAAATAAATTTTCTGTGATAAATACTTAATGGTATTAAATAACTGATTCCTTCACGCATGCTTATAGCTAGTGTATTTAATTTTTATTGTAATATATGACATGGGTTTATTAAATAAATTTTAAAAATGTATAAAAACAAAACTTCATTAAAATGATGCAAACATGAGAAAATAAAAATTATAGAGAAGCTGTGGAAATTTGACTCTAATAGAAAGGATTTCCAAAAAGCCCATTCCATAAGGAAATTGACGAACACCAACAAAACTGTAGATAATGCCAGAATAAAGAGAGGGTTATAGACACCACTAATCCACAAAATAGTGGATTAGTGGTCTCTACAACTCTCTCTTTATTCCCATTCCATAATTTTAACATTGGTCTAAAAAATTTGTAAACTTTTATAAAAAACTAGCAGAGGTATCCGGCGTTGCCCGAGTTAATTATATTTCTGAGTAAAGCGATAGATCTCAAAAAATTAAATTTTAACTCCCAATTTGTTAAATAATAACTCAATCAATACAACACAGAGCAAAGGGATTATCCATTCTACGAAAAATACGAAAAACAGGAAGTCCAGGTGATATACCGGAGCGACACGCGTGACTCCTTTGCCTCATCTATAGATGCTGCATTATTAATGCTCTGTCACTGCATTATCATTTTATGCTCGTTAACAATAATTCTTGGAAACGAACGTTCAGTCATCGCATCATCAGCATTTCAGTTTCCAAAATATACACTTTCCCACAGAAAATACGTATTGATACGTATTGTTCTACAAACGTCTCCTTGCATTGTTGGTCATGAGATATATATTGTTGGTCCGTGCAGTGTGTTTGTGAATTGCGTGTTGATACCATTGTTGATACCTATTGTTGCACAAACTTTGCCTTGCATTGTTGGTCATGAGATATTTCTCATTAATATGCCCTGTCATGATCATGAATATCGATTTTTTATCGATAATTATTATTTTTCCGAAATGTGAGGTAGACAGTGACTTTCCTCATGCTTTGAAGGTCAAGTAGGCCTATGCAAAATTTCATCAAGATCGGAATAAAACTGTAGATTTGTATTCAATACCCACAAACAAACATACTTCTTTATATATATATATAGATAGAAGAAATAGCCTTTAAATGAATATTCTAATTTGAATTCAATGTATGAATTACTTTATAGTAAATAAAGCTACAGATAATAAACATTGAAAAATATTTTAGTAAGATTTTCTAATCGTTGACTGTACTAGCTGCATTGCTATCAGTCTATTAAGATAAAATTTAGATATGTGCAAAGGTATTTATTCCATCGAAAGTGATGAGGGAGGGGGAGATTTAAAAAAAGCTTGAAGTGGAGGAAATTCCCCATTTTTTGCACGATCAGCGTTGTTGAAACAAAAACTCCCCCCTCGCTCTCTCTCTCTTTCTCAATCTCTCATGTGAAGTGCTTCCACAGAGACGAGTCTGTATTCATTGCTTATTAGGCCTAATTGAATTAAAGGCCTATAGCAGGCCCGAGAGAGTCTTTGAGAGTAACAAACGGTAGACGATATCGCTCCCAACTATAATTGGATTGAATGTTCATCAGTTAGCTTTCCAACCAACCTCTTGTCTCTCTTCCTTCCCCTTCCCCATTCTCTCGCCCCCCCCCCTGACTCAATGGTACTTCTTCCTCTCGTGATTATAAGTTCCTTCCAACCCAACGGTTGGAGACCCTACAGGAGGTTATAACTGTCGCAAAGAGAAAAGAGACCTCACTTCTATTGACTGGGCATTAAATGTATTAAATGCCTGCCACTTAAGGTCCCGCTATGTTAGAGAAAAATATTGAAACGGCCAGGTTATTATCTATTCGCTTCACCCAAAGTGATTTAGTAAATTGTCGTGTCATTTTCCTAGAAGTAGGTTTTATTTTATGCAGACAGCTTTAAAAAAAATAATGCTTTAACCTTAGACTCTTCGATATTATATAAAATATTCATAGCTGCTTTCTGAGTTACTTTAACATGTTCTATTAATTCTAGATTATAGTAATGACGGTTAAGATTATTTAGAAAACGTTTTTTGAAACTCTAGAAAATGGATTTTATCGAGAAGTTATAACACTGTTAATAATTAACCAGTGTTAATTTATGGTTTTGAATTCCGCTGAAACAAAGATTTTTGCATTCGTTTTGTCTGTCTTTACATTGTTGGAAATGAAAATTTTTACATTGGGTTATAGAATTTAAGGCAGATAAGAATAGTCTTTTTTTTCTCACCTCCATCTTCAAGCACAGATGTATCAACGTCTATTCCTACCGTGAATATATGATGAGCTCATACAACACATCCTAAAATTCCAATTGCAGCCATTGCGTAAATCATTCCTAAAGTTCCAAAAGGCTCCTTCCTACCGGACTGTTGGCTAATAATGTGTGAAACCATACCAAATCCTGGTAAAATTAGAATATAAACTTCTGGGTGTCCAAAAAATCAAAATAAATGTTGGTATAAAATAGGGTCACCTCCTCCTGCAAGGTCGAAAAATCTTGTGTTAAAGTTTCGATCTGTTAGAAGTATTGTGATAGCTGGAGCCATGAGCCTGGACAATTGCTGTCATCAAGATTTCCACTGCATCAAACTACATGGTAAATAGCGGAATTTCGCATCACACCTCTTGAAAAACTTCCAGTGTCCTTCTGTAGCTTGCGGTCATCGTCGTCGAAATCCCTTTTCAACAGTCCAAATCCAAGAAACTACGGGTGATGCGTCGGCAAATTTTACGGAATGCACGAAGAGGGATGACCCTTATGTCTGCCAAATCTGCCTCCTTCTCGTAGTAGAGTACCGAAGGCTTTGGATTATAGCTCCATACATTATATATATTTAAATACAAACTTCAATACCATAGAAAGGGATGTCTTCAGCAAGCAGTAGGTCCTTGACCTTCTCTTGAAAATACGCTTATTAATATTGGTACGAGCTGGATTCTCACCTGTTGCCTACAAATATACGCAGCCACCAGCATGAAGCCTTTGTCTATCTTATGTTGGTGGAAAATGTCGCGCGATTTATTAGTGTCCAGGTACATCAGGCTTCAAGGTGAACTAAAACAATAGAGACGAAGGTGATTCTTGATCAGAGAAGGAATGAAAAAACTCATATAAATATTTGACCGGAAATGGACGGTTTGTCTGTAATAGGCAATTATTACAGAACATGACATTACTGTGTCAACGTTACAAAAGATGTTCGAACTGGGCTATTTGGGATGCAATGCAAGCATTCACACGTCGCATCATGCATTACCGTACTTGTTTAAATGCTCCAGCCTGTATCCGAAAACGTCATAAGCTGCATTGACACGCTGTTCAAGTGTCTCCACATCAGGAACTGGCTCTTGTACTGAGTTTCTGCTTAATATGCCCTGCGTGTTCGCCTCTTCCATCAAACACTGAAAGATGGCTACAAACGTTTTGTCATTCGGTTGGTGCTGTCTGTTGGGTACTTTTTTTGGTACATCCGTGCGACCTCTCGACCATTCCATGTGCTCTTCCGTATGTGAAGACCATCTCGGCTTGTTCCTGATATGAATACTGGACCATTGTATCTCCACTGCACGACGATCACTCAAAAGTAGTTCTGCAACAAAAAAGAAACACATTGCTATGAGGGTATTAGGTCGCGCATATAATTATTGCATTTCCATGGAAACCATGCAAACCCTGTTAAGCGTCGATTTTTCGGTTCATTTATAACGCTTATGAACATAATGCCTGGATTCCACATCACTAGAATGTATTGCAGAAACAGACAGCAGACCTCAAATGTGACGTCACTTCATCTTTATAATGTACAGCTCGGCAAATTGTCAGCAGAAAAGTAGAACAGACAAAATTTCAATTTTAAGTTTACGAAGTTCTTACTGTTGTATTTTCAGGCAATCACATATCTCGCTTTCTGTGATGTCATGAATTCAAGTGAAAATCAAAATATCAGAAACAATAGTGAAGCGAAACGAAGAAAAAATTGTATACGAATTGTGTGACAAAGTGATTAAATTACGGATGGCAAAATGATTTTTTCCTATACGATTATTATCTCTTTTTATAAAGTTGTGGGGAATTTAGCAATGACTATTCATTTGATTTTTTCGCTTCAAATAGTACTTCTAAATTTTCTAAGATATCAATTTATTTAGATAAATAGATTTTTCATATATTTCTTCACATTTTTATTCTTAAATGCTAACATTGGTGTTATTGTCTATTGGAACTTATACTAATTCCGGATACTAATTCCCTACTTAAAATTTAAGCATCCAAAATTTATTTAGCCTATTATATTTTCCCACCCATTTAAAAAATAATTTCAGTTTGCATAGGAGACAAGAGGTTTGATTTTATTTCGGAAACAGGTTTTTAATAACATGTAATAATCAGCAACCATGTTCTGAATAAGCAAGTGTATAATTTTTATATTGATACATTTTGTTTTCACTAAACAATATTGTTAACTCTAAGCTTTAATTAACTGTCCACTTACCAAATGAATAGTTTGTCTTGGCGGCCTGATTGTGTTTCAACAGAAAATAAATAACTAAGGAAATACAATCCAACATGCTACTCTTTTGGCTTATTAATACCTCCAAATCTTTCTTAAGCATGAAAACCTTTGTGCACTATGCTGTGAAATATGATCCCTCTTTTCATTCACAGTCAAAAGACATTTAATCTCATTCACCAAGCGTTTTCTTTTAATGAATCAATCCCGTGACAAGTGGGGAACAGCTGGAAGATCTGTCCAGAGGTCGCCACCCTATTCTATTTTCTAACCTGGTGGCGAATTACTTTTGATATTATTAAGGTTTTTACTTGCTCAGCAGTCTGACAGGTCCTCGCCCTTTGGTTCCTTCCATGGTAATTAATTAATTAAAAATAATATTAAATTAACTAAAGGATATTTTTCTCGTTGTCAGAACATCATGGCCAATAGGTTGGCATCACTTGTTCTAGTCTCAAATCATGTCAACGCGTTGAATTTTTTTTCAATGTAATTTGGATTGAACCATTTTACGACATAATACATTACCTTTGCTTGCGAAATCATTTTTTTTTAATTTTTACATATTGCAGCAATTAAATAAACTAATCCATTATAATATTCTCCGTGACATCGATTCAGATTTTTACAAATTATTTTCCATAGCATTTGTTTTTCAGACGTTAATGTTGCAATGATATAAGATTTAATACTCTGAAAGATAATATTCGTGACAAAAGATTCTCTAAGTAATAAATTTTAAATGAAGGTTTAAAAAATTGCAATAGAATTTATTATGATTCGATGTTTAATTCACAGGGTTATTTTTTTAAGACAGCTTTGTCTAAGACTGTAAATAATGACCCGTTATGATTTGTCATCAGAATTTTCGAAACAACATAGTCACGCATTGCTATTCTTTTATTTTTCGATACGTCAAAGGAAAAAAAAAAAAAGAGGAAAAAATCAGTTGAGGTGAAAGTTTGAAAAAATGAAAATTAAAATTTTAAACATGTACGTGAACCCTCATACTGCCATAAGAATTGTTTTAATTTTAGCCAAGTTAAGAGATTGTAGGAGGGTAAAGGCGGGAAGGGGGGGTTAAGGAAGGGAATAAGGGTGATGTAAGGAATGGCCGTCTCTGTTCTGAGCGCCATCTAATGACAGTATTGGGATGCAGAAGACCACCGGGCGGTATAAGCAGTTTTTATCGGGCGAAGCAAAAAGACGGAAAATAATGAAATTTGGCGCGTAAGCTGCAGTAATAAGAAGAGACCCCGGGGAGCTATCTGGCGTCCGCGAGATAGAATGTATAAGTGAGGGGGAGTGAACGAAAAAAGAGAGAACAGAGAGAAAGAGAGACAGAAACTAAGGAATGTGGGGGGAGAATGGAATGGAAGCGAAAGATTTGATGATGAAGAACGAAGAAAGAAAGCCAGATTTGACGATATGTGGGGAGGGAAGAATTGTCCCACGCCACGAATCATCCAGAGCCATTGCCATTTTTACTTAGAAATGCGAAGCGAAGCACTCTGCTAAAATGGAGGAGGCTTATACCCCCGTTGGCCCTTCCCATGTCTTAGGAAACTGTAACCCTCGAAATTAAATCTATTTGGAATTAAATGGAGAGAGAGAGAGAGAGAGAGAGACGGAGAGGGAGGAGAAAAGAAAAGACCATTCAAGGTGACATGTCGACTATATTTCCACTTGCAAAATTAATTCACATATTTGTATACTAGCTGTTGCACGCGACTTCGTTAAAATAGATAAAATCGCCTGCAAGTATAGATTTCTTATTTCCCGAGATTTCGTAATGAGTCAGTGAGGGGCATTTCCCTTTTATATTAAGACACTCCCCCAAATAAATCGAGATCAGGAAGGAAAAATTAAATTACGACTATATTTTATGGTTGCATAGAATTAATGTGAAGGCCAAAAAATTATGAAAAAGTTTCAGTATTGGCGTACCAGTCTCTAAGCGTGAAGGCCTGTGTTCATTTCAGAAATTTTTTTTTTTTGCTGAAATTGATTAAAAACTCATGATTCGAATAGATATGTTGAATTTTTGAAAAAAAAAATTCCGTCTGTACGTATTTACGTATGTATGTGTCCAATTTTGTGCAGCTAACTCCTCTGAAACGGCAAATAGCAGAACCAAATAAAAATTATACATACATAGAGGGTACCCTAAATTGTGCCTTAGCTTATATTTTATGTCAATTATGTAAGCCTTTTTCAAGATATTAATTTTTTTGGCTGTAGCGTTAAAACCAGCGAACCAAGCTCAATAAACTCGACATGTACGTACTCCTCTCATTAAGGCGAATTTTTTTTTTATACATGACTTGTTTAGCTGTGATGAGCTGTTTTGGAGTTACTAACTATCTCCTCCCCCCGGGCCCACCCCCCCCCCCTCGTCAATTTTTTTTCTTTATTTTTTAAAGTTATTCTCACTTAGAGGGGTCTTAAAGCTATGCATTGACGCATTTTTAAGTAAATGGGCTAAGTCTTTTCAGAGAAATTAATTTTTTGGTAAAAATGAAAAAATGGCAAAAGCATTCATTTCGTCACCCCAAACACAATGTAAACGATATCAACAGCTTTTCCTCTTATTGAAAACCACAATTTTCTTTCTAAATCCGTATCATTATCTCGTGGTAGGCCCTGAAAGAATGTATCATTCCGTCAAATCCAATTTATTTTTTTTACGTTCGTTGTTTTACCTTCGGGAGCCAAAATAAATAGAGAGGTGACGCGAGAGCAAGCGACATACAGTTGTCAATTGACATATACAAACTTTGTTGTACTCGAAGAACTCGAAATATGGTCCGCTCACGAAGTACTCTTGGCGACAACTGTTGGCAATTATTCTCCTTATATATAGATTCGTAAGGAATAAAACCACAGTGCGATTTACTCGTTACGACATGTGTTGACATAATATTTTTGCTGGAACCAGTTGTTGCTTTTTCCCGTGGGAATGAGATTTTTTCCCGCAGAAAAAACGTATCCTCTATGTTGACTCAGGTACTAAATAACCTTCACAGCAAATTTCAACTAAATCCCTTCAGTAGTTTTGGCCCCAACCTCTAACATATAAACAGAGTTACAGACAAGCAGACATAAATCCTAAAACTATTGTTTGGGCTTCTGTATCGTTTATAACCTCACAAAAATTCTAAAAACTGTTGTTTGAGCTTCAGTATCGTTTACAATACACGTAGCAATCACTCTTTCTCGAAAACATGTAATGTAAATTTTTCGCCTCGCTACTATTTTATTATATACATGTATTTGAACTATTGATAATGGTTTTTAAGGCTTTTTAGGGCATTTTCGTTTATCAGTGGCTCCAGTTTTGTGTCGTCCAAACTGACGCCTACCAGTTGGCGGATAAATTATCTAAAAACAATCAATCAAAATACCGGGTGGGCAAGAAATAACGTGAGGTGTTCAGAGCTCGCTAGCGGGAATTCTATTAGGCCAAATGCAGTACATTTTGGTGTATGTACTTAGTGGAACATGCAGTTTCGATTTCTGCAAAAAAAAAAAAAATACTACCAAAAGTCGCCATAGGGGGCGATTATTTCAAGAAAACAATGAATACATTTGCATAAGCGCGTTCCGTGTTGAGCAATCATGACAATAAAAGACAAGGCTGAGGATTTCCCATCATTTACGAACGAATGGCCTGACGATGACGCTTACTCTGCCTGACCGGGCGTTATTAGTCAAGTTGTTTTATCAGAAGAGCGACAATGCAAGTGCTGCCCTTCGTGAATTCCGGCGATTGAAAACGTTACGAAGAGGACCGATGAGCATAACTAACTTACGGAAAATGATTGAACGATTTGAATCTACCGCAACTCTAGGAGTGCAACCAGGCCGGGAACGCAAACGAATCAGGCAGCAACACGTTGAAGAAGTTGCAACTGCTGTTGTGGAACAGGAGATGACTAGTGTGCAGGGTACCAGCAGTGCACATGCAATAGCACGTCAAACAGATATCCCATATTCGACGGTGAGGAAAATATTGCATAAGATATTGACATTTTATCCCTATAAACTCACACCTGTTCAACAATTGCTTCCTGGAGATGAACGTACCCGAACTGACTTTTGGTTGAGATTTTTAGCACGTATGGAAGTGGATGATGCATGGCCATGGCAAATTTTATGGAGTGATGAGGCACATTTTTATTTGAATGGTGATATCAATACCCACAACTGCCGTATTTGGGCTGCATCAAATCCACACGTGTGTCTGCCAACTCCTATGCATTCACCGAAACTAACAGTATGGTGCGGCTTTACTGCTTCTTTCATCATCGGCCCGTACTTTTTTGAAGAAATCCGTCCCCGTGGACCGGTGACTTGCTCCGTCAATTCTGCCAGGTATGCCGATATGCTTGAGAATTTTGTGATACCACGATTGCAGGAAAAGGGTTGTCTGGATTCTACCATTTTTATGCAGATGGTGCGCCACCGCACATCGGATGTCAGGTGCAGCAGATCTTGCGAGAACTTTTTTCAGACAACAGAATAATTAGTCGTGCATTTCCCATGGTATGGCCACCCAGGTCGCCTGATCTCAACCCTTGTGATTTTTGGTTATGGGGATATTTGAAAAGCCTTGTGTATCAAGCACATGTTCCTGACCTCTCAACCTTAAAGGATCAAATAACGTTACATATCAGATTAATTAATGCAGATATGCTGCGAGCTGCCGTAGAAAATGTCGTGTACCGCATGCAGCTATTGGAACAGCACACTGGTGGTCATATTGAAACACATTTGTAATTAAAAATAAAACATTGTTTCTTGTTGTTACTAAAGTTGGTTTGTACGGTATTTGTTCATTTGACAATTAGGTATTCATTGTTTTCTTGAAATAAGCGCCCCCTATGGCGACTTTTGGTACTTTTTTTTTTTTTTGCAGAAATCGAAACTGCATGTTCCACTAAGTATATACACCAAAATGTACTGCATTTGGCCTAATAGAATTCCCGCTAGCGAGCTCTGAACACCTCACGTTATTTCTTGCCCACCCGGTATATAATATTTTATAAAGAGGGTCTCCATTGCGTTCCAAGACTTCTCGCGTAAAATAGTGAAACCCATTAATTATCAAGTATTCCTTATGCCATCATCTATCTTATATTTTTTATATAAATAAGGCAAATAAACAGCATATTACCAAAAATAGCATGATAAACCGAAAATGATAAATATACTCTTTCTGTATCTCTTCAGTGTTTAGTGCACAATAATGAAATGAGTTGCTGTAACGTTTTCCCTTTACCAGAATGACTGACTGACGAGATACTGCGAAACTTCACATATCTCGTAAGTGACGCGATTTTGGCGCTCGATCTAAGAATTTTTATATTACATATTTTGCATATTTTACATATAACAAAGCAAACATTAACTCAACTCATCAATTCAAAAAGCACACTGTATTGTGTTCTTTAATAATCGTTCGCAGCACATATCAATTTATATACAGGGTGTCCAAAAAGTCTGGTATACATATTTTATTTTCGAATTACCACTGGCATAAACCTGAAACCGTCTTTAGGAAATCCGCATGTAATGGGGCCCTACGATAGCTCTATGAATAAATATATTTTAGTTATCTGGAACGCAATACTACAAAAAAGGTCTAGGATATAGGGAAACAATGTAACTCCATAAAGAAATAAAATCTTGCAAGCATTCCAAGAAGGAGATTTAGCTGTGACGCAAAAATACATTTATGCTTTATGAGCTACTAAATGATATGCCCGGCGTTGCTCGGGCTGTTTGTGTGATGAAATTTTGCAATATCTGAATTTGAATTCAGGGTGATTCAGAAAGGTAGGTCAAGAATGAAATACCATGTACAGTTTGTAGCGGGGAACAATATTTTTTCCTATAAACATGGGTCCGGAAATGCATCCTTTCAGAGATAATGCAATAACTAATATTTATTAAATATAAATGAAAAAGGATAGTCTCTCTCCGAAACGTCAGCTTTTTATTTGATTTTGTATTTCTAGTTTTATTTTGATTTTACTCATTATTTATTAATTATTTTGTTAATTGTTAATTATTTTTTCATTTTTATTTCATAACTATTAGTTATTGTATTCCAGGGTTTGCGTCTCGTCCTTTTCTCTTATAAATATCCGTTCAGAGATAAGGCACCTTATACGAAGTTGGTATGGATGTGCGTTACCCGGATGGCAATGGTACGGTCCATGTAAATTAGGATCTAAACATGTAAGTTGTTCGTGTTCTCTTCTTTAAAAGAGAGGAAACGAAACATGTAACTCCATTGTCGTACAATGGATCGCTTGACTAATGCGGAATGGGCCTTTTTCAAACGAGAAAGCGCGAGATTATGGCCGCGCTCATCTTGATCGAAAACGAGGCTGACTGGTGAAGCGCAGCTTGCTGCGAAGGAATGAATGCTTATTCAGTCCCTTTTCTTAAATGCACTACCACAGATATCATTGAAGGATGTAAAAGAAATTGTTAGATCCAAGGCTTATGGAAACGAGAGAAATCTGGAAACTGTTGATCAAATCAAACCGTTCATTGTTTTCAGGATGCAAATTACAATTTTCAGGACATATATAAAAATTTTCAGTACCTTCTTCAATGATGATCATTACTTCAAATTCTTTTGACAAATGAGGTTTATTTTATCGTCGTTGTTGTTGTGTTGTTGAATAACCCGCAATGGACTACGTTCTTTTCAACTCATTATTATTCCTTTCCTGAGTCCAAAATGCGCAGTTTTAATTCTTCATTTTTTCCCGAAAGCCTTTTGATTGTACCAACCTGGTTTCATGTGGAGTACGTTTTTATATGTCTGCTTGTGAAATTTGTAATTCTTCTATGTCCTTTTGTGTTTCATTTATCCAAGTATTGGCTATTTTCAATTTTGACATATATTTGAAAATTTTTCCTGTGAGCCTATTGGGGTTTATTCTTTCAAGATTTTAATAAAAAACTATTCTCCTTTTCCTAACGGTACAGTATCAGTAATTTTTTCAGTATGTGTGTGTATTTCATTGTTGCGACGTACTTTAAATATTGACCCCAACATTTTTCTTAATATTTTTCTTTCAGCTACTTTCAGTTCTTGAGTTAACATTTTTTTGATCAGGGTCAGACACTTAGCTGTATAAAGTGCTTCTGGGCGTATTACTGTTGTTTAGTGCCAAAGTTTAGCGTTGAATGATATTGACTTCTTATAGATATCTTTGGTGAGGAAATAGGCCGATTTCATCTTACTCTTGCTTTAAAGGCTTTTTTCTCTGATCCGTTTTGTTAAATTCTTTTAAATACTTGAACTTTTATTTATTCTGTCAAATTATCATATTGGGTAGTCTTGACGTTCGTCATAAACTTGGTTTCTGGAAGGAGATTCTTAAACTATCTCTTTTAACTTTTTGTCATATGTGTTATTATTTTCATTTCATGGATTGCAATAAAGAATCATTGCCAGTGCGTTTATATTTATATTGTTACTTGCACACAGATTTGCAATATGTAAAATGTTATTAAGATCCATTAATTAATTGATTGATTAATTGATCTTGCCATATTGATATAAAAATATAACAAATAATAAAAACAAAAAATGAAAATAAAAAGATAATAAAAAAATAACATCCCAATTTTAATTGATTTCAATTAATGAAATTTATTATACAAAAGGTATATGTTAAATTCATGAATTATATTCAATATAAAAATAAATAAATAAATAAATAAAAAATAAATAAATAAATAAAAGTAATGATAGTATAGTGATTTTTGAAGTGATTTTCTTTAGTCATTCGTTTTGATCTATTTCGCAACACAAATTTATTTGGAATAGCCTCCTTCTTAACTAATCTTAATCCATCAAGTGAATCCGTGAAATATCCTGAGTTAAAATTCAGTGATTAAACAGTTACATCTTTATTAATCTATAAATTAGCACACACAGTGCTTTCCCGTGTGTGAATTTCACCCGTCAGCCTCGTTTTCAATCTGCCAAGAACGCCGCCATTTCTCAAGTCTCGTAAACGTGAAAAAGGCCCATTGGCGGACATGCATCTCGTCTACGGCGAGGCACAGGGCAATGCTACTGAAGCGGAAAGGATTTACCAACAGCGTTTTCTCCGGATATCTTCACCAGAGTTCGCGAGAATCTCGTCCGCAGACTAAACACCTGCATCGAGGCTCAGGGTCGCCATTTTGAACACCTACTGTAATGTCATTCCTACCTCGTACAAGTTGCATTATCTCTGTAAGGATGCATTTCCGGACCCATGTTTATAGGAAAAATTTTGTTCCCAGCTACAAACTGTACATGGTATTTCATTCTTGACCTACCTTTCTGAATCACCCTGTATAAATGAAAAACCCTTAACAAATATATATATACTTTGGAAAAACGAAAAGAATTCTTGAAAGTGCTCGCACGGGAATTTTGTGTCCAATTGGGTTCGCCCAGGAAAATTCGACATTGCATCCGTAACATTTTAGAATATCACAGAAAGGCTATGAGTATTGAATTATTTCTGTCTGTATTAAAAAATACTACATGGATTGATTGAGAGAGTTGAGGAACTCTGTTTACAGCGTCATCAGCATCCCTCATCAACATGCAACCGTTTCAATAGAGTTGTATTCAGCCAGAGAGCGTGGAATCATGTTCTGAATGTGGTTGTTTATATTGACAGTATCAGTTTTAGCAGCAAAGATTGCCCACTCACACAATCAGTTGAGATCTTTATAATTTTCTAATATGTTTAGATAAACATTATCTAAAGGTAGTTACTATATTAAAAAAAACATATGAAAAATAAAATTTCTCCAGTTATTAGCTCATTAGGGAAAATACCTTCACCTTTTCAACAAAAGCTTGAGCTGCTGGACGCCCTAGAAATTGTATTCTCTTATTGGTTTTAGAATAATTTCTTATATCTCTCCAAAGATTTTAATAAAAAAAGAAATAATAATAATTTTTATTTATTTATTTATTACTTTTTATAATATTATACCCCTTAACCCTTTATCGTTACCTCATAAAAATTCATGAAAACAATTTTGACTGTTGCTTTTTATTACTAATCATATCACGATTACAATTTTCATAAAAATAATCATTATTACATGTAATTATTTGTTAATGTATTGTTGCCATTATGGCAAAAAAAATATTTGTGAACCATATATTTCATTACATAAATTGCTTTATTTCATATAAATGTCATGACTGATGGCAAATATTGATGTTGCCATATGGGCTAAGGCAAGCATCGTAACTGACGAAAAAAACCCGAAAAAGACAGGCCCTGACAGTGAAAAGTCACCTGATCTTCTTAATCGAAACAACAATGTATAACCTTCATTATTTCTAACAAATGAAAAAATACTGATTGCTAAAATCCAAGATGGAAACAATGAAAATTTACCCCGTGACTTTTCAATGCCGGGCCAGTCCGTGACCACCGAGAGACAAGGCCTGAGCACGGAAACGTCATACATTGTTACATCACCCTTAGAAGGGCTAATTTAACACTTACTATTGGTAGAAATACGAATAACAATACCCTTCTAATGATGAATAACAATGTATGACGTTTCCGTGCTCAGGCCATGTCTCTCGGTGGTAACGGCCTGTCTCCTTTGACGCAACATATAAACGCGACCAGCCGATTGTTGACGTAAACACCACGGGCTGATGGTTCACACATGCAAGCAAACAAATATAAACACCAAGTCTATTTCATATACAGGGTGATTCAAATCGTGTGTAAAACAATTTAAGGGGGTATTATAGAGGTCAAGGTAAACACAAAAAGTCCTATTAATATGGGTCCATTTTTATTTCTTTTCAAGTTACAAGAAATGTTCAAAGTGGCCTCCTCGAGCCTGAATGCAAACATTGCATGTTCGTAGCAAGTAGTGACGTCAGTTCCTGTCCTGTTGCCTAGCGATTCCAAACTTAAGTTTAACTTCTCCATGCTTTTCAATGGCCTTACACTACATTGTTAAACCTAATGTTTGGAATCGCTCACCGGACCTTAATCCACTGGATTACTAAGCTTATCTGTGGGATATTTGGAACATATGGTGTACAATGTCCAGATAAACACACGGGCACAATTAGTGGCCAGATAATAGCATCGGCTGACGAAATTAGACGTGACCATGAGGTAATAACAAACTTATACGAGTCACTTGCGGGCGAAAAACAGGCGAATGCGGAAACTGATAGGATGAGCTGATATCTTAATTAAATAACGTGTGGGTTAAGCTTAAATAAAGTCAAAAATATAAAGTTAAAAATAACCAATGTCTGCATTCAGGCTCAAGGAGGTCACTTTGAACATTTCTTGTAACTTGAAAAGAAATAAAAATTGGACCCATGTTAATAGGACTTTTTGTGTTTACCTTGACCTCTACAATACCCCCTTAAATTGTTTTACACACGATTTGAATAACCCTGTATATAGATATAAAGATTATTAATTTCTACGTTTTTAAGAGACTTATCTCCAGTTTTAGATTTTTTCCATCATTGTGATAGTATTACATAGCTGTGTGTTAAATTTCAACTTTATAACTTACTCCCAAGTTGCATTTTAAAAGCGGACAAACATACTTACATAGTGCTTTATATACAGGGTGTCTCAAAAAATGTACTAACAGTTTGAATGACTATAAAAACATTATTTATGAACATAGAGTCAAGTTTAAAGGCTTGAATTACAGAAGATATGTAATTAAAGAATCATGTTTGCAAACGTTCAAATTGATGACGTCATTGTCCAGACAAAGCTGATAACGCGCACCAATGGATTCGCAAAAACAAAGTGTTAGTATATTCTTGAGACACCCTTTATATAGATTACTAGCTGTTTTACCCGACGTTTCGCGGGCTCTTTTTTGATGAAATTTGCAATTTCTGTGTGTGAGTTTTTAGAAAATAAGTTTCACATGAAAAAAAGCTTAGAATTTTTTTTGCAAAAATTCATGTTTTTGATTCTGCTGAAGGGCCATATTTGGAGACGCCATCCATTGTTAGCTTTTTAAAATAAATTGTACCGATATACGTGTTTTCAGACGTTGGTATTTTTCGTCTTATCTTACTGGCAGTGATACTTATCAGTAACTTACCTTAAGTCGATATATTCTAATGACAAATGTCTGGCCGTTTAATCAAAAGCATATAGTGGTTCAATGTTGTCTATCTTATTTTTATTTATACCGCAATATTCCCTTCTATTTTAAGATTTTCAACTGATAATTATGATTTAACCATCTAATTATAATTTAACTGATAATGATTTCAAATCTAACTATCATTTATTAAAAAACCTCCTTCCGCTTTGGCATAACTTATCAAGAAGAAAATAAAAATCAATGCAATAATAATCGCATCTGTTCCCGCATCGTAACTGTATTCTCCCGTTGTATGCATGAATGTTGATCTTAATCAATCAGTCTTCATGTTGACAGTTACTTAAACACTAACTCAAAGATCAATCCCAAAAATTCGCATAGTTGCATGTAAATTAGCAGTACTAAATTTCTGCTTCTGCTCACGTTGATTGCTGTCGCCGTTCTTTTTTTTTTCTACTCTTGACCCGCTCAGCATTCGTTCTTACCCTCCCCACTTTATTAAGCACATAAAACCGTCCCAACAATTAAAAGGAATGAAAGAGTGAGAGACAGTCAAAGTGGAAAGAGATTCTTGAGCTCAAAAACAAAGCTCTTATTGAAGGGAAAAAAAGTGCGCACTTTATTAAACTCATTAATTAACTCATTATTAAATTTCTTAGAGAAATGTCAGGTAGACAGTGCTCTTCCTCTTGCTTTGAAGGTCAAGTGTGCACAATTTTATCAAGATCGGAAGAGACAAACAAATATAAATACATACATACATACATACATACATACATACATACATACATACATA
>JAHWFO010044290.1:1006495-1043989 GCA_023313115.1 Rhysida immarginata | reverse complement strand
ATACATACATACATACATACATACATACATACATACATACATACATACATTTAGATAGATAAGCAATTGCTGTTATGAGCAATTGAGTAATCGTGTTTCGACAAAGCGATTGTCGCGTGCGCGTGCTCATGTTAACAATGCTAAAAAGATAAATAGAAATAACATTGTATTAATTCTTGACGAATCGATGGTTATATGACATGCTGGTATCTTGGTATTCTTTACGGTAACATATTTTAATACTTGAAGGGGTCAACGAAAAAGCCTGAAAATTTGATAACGTTGATCTAAGACCTTGATGATCATACAAGGTTTGTCTGAAAAGTTCCAGGACTGGAGTCAGTACTCGAAAACCGGGAATGATATTCCAACATACCTTTAATATTCTTCAAAATAATCACCTCCTTTAGTAATGTACTTCTGTGCACGGCTTTACAAGTTGCGGAAACATTGTTTGTATTCCGCAGGAGGAACGTGTCTAATTTCGGCTGTCACATTTGTCTGGATGTTCTGGAAGCGATGTCCTTTCAGGCTGGTTTTCAATTTGGGGAACAGAATCAGACGAATAGCATCCTTTCCGACGGTCATTCGACGGTCCGATGTCACTAATTCAGGATTTTCAGCACCATTTGTGCCGTGTGCGCAGATTTCGGTCGTCAGGAGAGTGGGTCGTCTGCTTCAATTGTCCTGCCATCACGAAAACGGTGTGACATTGCATCATCCTTATACGCTGTTTTCAACATTTCGTGTGTTTCTGTCTCCTTTTTACCCAGTTTGAAACACAAGTTAATGTTCACTCTTTGGTCCAACTTAACACTGTGACTATGATTACTGCGATGTACTGCTCTCATGCATGCCTCAACACGCATCACATATCCCTGAAACACACAACTAATGCGCGTGGTCGCTAGATATTTAGGCTATTACGTGCAACACGTGCAGTCCTAGAATTCAGACACACCTTGTAGTTCTGAAAAAGTTAATTCGTTTTCAAGATATACAAACGGTGGACGGTCGGACGGATAAACGTACAAATCAAGCATGCATTTTTCAAAGTAGCCTTTTTGCTAAAACTCCAAATAATGCACTCTTAAAATTGATTGTAACAGAACTCTAAACTTACTTTAATAACCTCTAAATAAGATAACTAACTCAGAATTCTTCCCTAAAAACTCATTTAAATACTGATGACTTAATGGCTAAGGTTCCAATGCACGTTACTTCCTTCACGGGCTACTCATAGTTTGATTTTTTCTTTTCCCTTTTTCTTTTTTTTTAAACCATACCTAGTACATCAAAGATTGTTAAAAATGCAAAGAAGCTATATCAGATACTATGAATGTTAAAAGGGGGTTTTCTGCTTTTGTGTGTGTAGGATTTAAAATTTTACTTGAAAAATTAGCACTGCATGATCATAAATGTCTTATGAATAAAAAAAAGGCAATAGGCCTTGACCGATATATTGTTCCTATTATTTGTCATTAAAGTATTATTATTTCATTTTACGTAGTATATTTTTGGTATTTATTTGGGTTACTATGTCATTCAATATTTCTTAAAATTAATTAATTTTTATAATTTCTATGAATTTTTGTATTTATTCACCGGTAGATTTTTACTTTTTTTCATGTTTTAGATTTATGCACGAATTTTAATTTTCAGTTTATTTTCTTTCGAATCGATCATTTGCATAAGCGGCGTCGTTTAATTGGCGTCAAAATAGAGAGAGAAAGTGGAAGAAACATAAGGAGGGAATTTTGATTGGGGGAAAAAAGAAAGAAAGAGAGAAAGAGACTGCGTGGAATGGGGGTAGGAGTAAAGTGTAACGTTGCTCGTGTCACTGAAGGCAACTCACGTATTATGTTGATTGCATTTGGCAGCGCTCTTAAGTCGATTAGTTTCAAACTTTTGATGGATTTCAATGGAAAGGTCAGGCACGCTGTGCTGGGCGCCCGATAAAGAAGGGGGGATATTAAAAAAAAAAAAAGCGGAAGGGTGTTCTCCATCGCCACCCACTCCTCGCAATCCCCTTTCGTTGAGCTGCTGTTCCGAATTAAATCTCATAAACCACTCGACTAATTACAATTTAATGGCCTCCCTTCGGCATTGGTCGCTGTTCATTAAAGCGGCCCGCGTTCGGCTCTCGTGTTGCCTTCGTCCACTTTGCCAATGGGACACAGGCGTGGGTTGATTCAACCAATAGCCACTATCCCGACACACACGCACACACAGAAACAAGCACATACATACGCACACCAACACATACTCTCTCTCCCCCTTACACATTCTCTCTCACTCTCCATCGCTTTCTCGTAGCATCTGACGCGCAAACGAGACCGAAACGAGAGATTATGGCGCCATCATCTAATCGGTTTTCACAGTTGCGCAAAATCTAATTCTTAAGAGTAGTGATTATTAAATTTTCCCGCTGGCCTCACTTCATTATATGCCACGAGAACTTGGCTCTTCTCATTACAACACACGGGAAATGAATTCCCCGAGGAAGGAAAAATTTTCAATTTCCAATTGGAAATAAAGTGATAATGGGAAGTCGATAGACATTTCCGAGGGAATTTCTCCTCCTTCGAAAGAAGATAATTTAATTATAATTTAATTCAGGATGATCTTAAAGAGTTGAGATTCCGTTTTTAAGTAAAAACTTATTAGCCATCATAATTATTGGTTTTTAATAGGATTTTGGAAAACCTTATTACACAGTTTAACATTCTACTGTCTAATTAAAAAGGACGCATAATCGGATGTTTGAATTCCACTCAGTGTTGGTTATCCAAAAATATAGCGCTATATCACCTAAACAATAAGAATCAATAGCACTGATAAGTTAAACTGATTCGCTATAGAATTAATCGCAATCACATTAATATTTTTATGTATTTTTATATTCCCTTCCAAAATTCCAGTTTACTTCCAAGTCGCATTTAGCCTATAGCTACAGCATTGATCAGTTCTAACGCATCGCCTTAAATGATATTATATTTACGCAATTTAAGTCTCATATGTGTTTTTGTAATTTAAATTCAATTGGAGAAATAACAATTGTAGAAAATTTAAACAAAGGTACCATGGAATGTTCAGTTTCCAAAATTTAATTTCACAAATGTCAACGATATATCTCCAAACAGTAACTACCATTTGTTTTCATTAACGTTCGAAGTTGAAATCCAACTCTCAACTATGAGCAACCTTGATTGAATTTGCATCCAAGAAAATTAGTGTAAAATAATAGAAATACACAGAGCTAGCTGTAAAGTAAAAGCAATATTTATGCCTTTTAAAGTTATAGCTTTGCTTTGCTCTTATTAAAATTTGTTTCAATTTCGCTCTTATTCGAATACTGCAGTTTTAAGAGGAAGCATTTTTTCATTTCTCCTTTCCTATCCGAAAGAACAATGATTTTTGGCAAGCTCTAGGCCATCCTTGGAGATCAACTGGCGATTTGAATTGAATTTTTGGGCATCACGAACGATATCTGTACGCAAAATGTCATCATTTTTGTGCCAGTTTCCCGGTCTCGTGCGTTTATTAGTGAACCTTACGGTTGAAAATGAAAGTGGAGAGAAAGGTTTAGGAGAAGGTTCCTTTCCAAACCGAACAAACGATCAGCCCCAAAATTAGTCAATGCTTTCGAACGGATTGAGTCGGTGAATGACTCCGATGGGCAAGGTAGACGAGAGAGAAAGAGAGACTTTGATTTAATTCGGGGCTCGATTGGGGCGATGCGCATTTTCGTTCGGCCGTCGAGCGACTTGCATTCCCCTCCCCGCCCCTGTTCGATCCATGAAAGGCCCGAAAGCTCTTCCCTATGTATTTATGACTGTGCCGTTTGAATTTTATGCCTTTCTATACAATCAAAGGGAGCTCCTTTCGCGCTCTAATGGAATCCGATTGCGACGATTTGAAGGTGCACGGGCAATAGGCGGATGTTGATTTCGAAGGCGATTCTCCGTGTGTTGGCTGGCAGGCGTTCAAACCGGCAGGAAAAGGCTTTATTAGGCTTCCATCTACTCGCCATTGATTTCCTATCTTTCCTTCAGCCTAAAGAGAGAAAGAGACAGAGAGGGGAAGAGACGATAGCTAGTGCCGAGATATATTATGCACACCCACCAGTCCACCCATACATGCACGCTCACACAAAGTTGAGTTGCTTTAACGTCATTCCCACATAAATTTATCTTTTGCAATAACACAATCAAAAAATAAAATTTAAGTTCCTTTCTTATACAATTATGGTAAGTGCAGTCATTTTTAAGGCGTATGCGTATAAAATGTTTTAAAAAAGAGGAGAGACTATTTTACTTTTACGAATCTTCACATATTACATTAAGTTTGTTTTATCTGGAAACAAATTAAATATTAAAAATATTAATTTTTTAATTTTAAAAATTTAGAGCTCAGAATTTACTTTATGGGTTTAGCCATCATATACTTTACTGGATTTCTTAATTAAGATTCTTATTTATCTATTGTGGATTCAAAATGCTTATGCATCATTATAATTTTTTCATTATTTGTTACAGGATATTAGTGCTGCCTATAAAAATATTCTAATAATGGAATACTTGTATAATAAAGAGCTTTTAGCATGATTTAGTTTTATTTAGTTAGATTTTTAGGCACATAAAACAATAAATCTCAATATGAATATTGAAATATCTCACTATCCCACTAAGAAAGTTAGATACTGCTTGTCTTAATCTTTAAATTTGGAAATGTCACCTTAATGGTAGCAGAAGGAGCTACTGATGTTATTTATCCACAGTTAAGGTAATTTATTTTTTTATTTTTTTATTTTTATATAAATATCACCTTGTTTCATTGATTATTATAGCATTGTTCCTTTTACACTTTAAAAATAAGTATTTGTATATAAAAGTGAGGTTTTAAAATTTTATTTATGCAATCTTATATTCACAATAAACAATGCTTCTTTTCTTGTAAAGACACTTGGATTATTTGCGCTGTCTGTAGTGACGAAAATAAGAGAAAAAGAATAGCGTTTTCTCCGACTTCGGTTCTGTGGGAAAAACCACAGGCAACAACTGCATGAAAAAACACAGGGCATTTGGTACGGGGAAAACGCTACATTTGACCGCCTTTAGTTGAATTAACGAGATTCATTATTTCCGCGGTTTTCCCCACAGAAGTTCTGCGGCAAAAACCGCTTGTGTGGCCATAGCTAAATACTGCGACTTTCCCGATTCAAACCCTACAACCATCCAAACATTTGATGATTTCATTTTGGTGAGATTGGAGAGGAATCATCCGCTACCAACCCTTTAACAGAAATCAGACCCTAATAACTTACACTTCTCACAGAAAGCCTTTATCGTGTACTTTGTCAAAAATAACCAGCAGCTCAAACTGATTTTTCGGAAAGAAAACGTGATTTTTAAGCAGATGTATATATATGTAATATTCAACATTGAAAACGTAGCCAAAAATTTCGCATTATCTTTATCTCATTAATATTAAGTGCATGGAAATATAATTTCTTTTTCGATTATTTGCTTGCACCTATGATTTGATGAAGAAAAAATAATTGAAAGAGTTACTGGATGTTCGGATAAGTCAAAGTTCTTTTTCTCGTCTTTGTTCGTAATAAAATAAGAGAAAAATTTTTACGTTA
Organism: Rhysida immarginata; assembly: GCA_023313115.1. Lineage (NCBI taxonomy): Eukaryota > Metazoa > Arthropoda > Chilopoda > Scolopendromorpha > Scolopendridae > Rhysida > Rhysida immarginata. The sequence continues at coordinate 1,038,342 of JAHWFO010044290.1, read as the reverse complement.
GTTAAAGGAAGTAGTGCTGGCAGCCTATAGAAGAAGGAAAATGTTCTGGCCTTGTTCTCCGTTGGGATATCAAATCTGACGGTAGAACTTCGTGAGCGTAACGGGATTCGAACTTCTAAGGTGGGGTAGTTGGGGAAGGGGGAGAGCTATTGAACAGAGGATGAGAGAAACGACGATGATGGAGGAGTTTGGATGGTTCAGTTAGAAAAGGAATGTAGCACGTGCTTGCGAAAGTTGAAAAGTGTTGGAAGTCGATCAGCACCCCAGGTCCCTTGGCTAACAATCTCAGTTCGGAAGTTACTTAGTATTCCGAAATGTCCTTTCGAGCAATTGGCCCTCGTTACAGAGAGAGAAAGGAACCGTCGGAGGGTGGAAGTGGGAATGAGCCAAGCGATAATGTTAATGATAATGATGATGACAGGCAACAACACGCTGAGAAAGTATAAAAAAGAAGAAACGGGTGGAGAAGAATTTAAAAAAAGAAAGTTCTTTTTTTTTTCTTTTTTTTAAGAGAAACTTTGTGACAGAAGGGAATGACGATAAAAAAAACAACAGAAAAACAGAAATAATGAATGATTTAAAGATAAAAATGTATTATTTTATAAGATGATATTTTCAGAGATTATCTTATAAAGTATGCAATTAATGTAACCATAGAGTGAATTTACAATTTAAATACGAGGCGTGTTTTTTTTAAGTACCGTTTTGATATTAATAAACAATTTTTAATACCTTAATTTTTATATGAAAACCCACACTTTAATCTACTTTAATAAGTACTACCAGCTTCGGATTTCCATCCTCATAGAAATCGGCTGCCTGATTTGCCAGCCACTACAGTACGGACTTGCACCAATCGTTTAGTTATTGCTTTGATTTTACTCGTGAGATGCCGTCTCGAAGGAGATAAATTTTCAAGCCAAATTGTCACTGCCAAATTGGTAATGAAACGTGGGTTTTCACGTTACATCCATGGAATAGGCATTCAACATCACCTAAGAAAGTGAAATTCAAGCAAACAATTTCAGACAGAGCACTGTGTTTTGGGCGATGACGACGTGTTGCAATGGTTAGCAAATCATGCGACCGATTTTCATGAGGATGGAATTCAGAAGCTGGTCGTACGATACGATAAGTGCCTTAATATAGATGGAAATTATGTTAAAAAGTAGATTTAGAACCAAGCTATCATATAAAAATTAAGGTCATAAAATTGTCCTTGTTTTTTTTAAATATCAAATCGGTATTTACTACACGCCTCGTATTTAAGATTTAACAGGCATTTTCATTTTAATATTTTAATTCTTTTTGTAAGCATTTAAAAATTAAACATAGACTCATTATTTATTTCATTTTTATGGTAAAACTACAGTACACTGGGGAAAAAACGCAATCATTTTATTTGTGTTCACATGAAATATTTAGTCATTAAAGAAAAACCATTTTATATTCATATTAATGGGTAATCACTTGCCATTGAAGTTGCTTGTTTATGCGATTTACAAATCCATTAAGTGAATTATAACGAGATCGTTATTGGTATAGCAATATGACGTAAAGGTAAAGATATCTGTTTCTTAAAATTTAATTAACTAAAACTTAACGTAAATATAACTTCGCAGCAAAATATTTGAAGAAAATATTCGAGACAACGGATATAGCTTTGAGGAAATGCATTTGTCAGAGTCGATTTTTGATGATATGATGACTATGTGGAATGATTATTATAAATACAACGTAGAAAAGGGAAGAAAAATTTCCGCTACCTGGCCTCGAACTAGGGACCACAATTTTCGCTGTCATTGCTCTAACCAAGCGGTTACATACGGTATGTCCATATGGACTTCATGGCGGTTCATTGTTCGCGGTAGCCCATTTGGTTAGAGCAGTGATAGCGAAAGTCATGGTCCCTGGTTCGAATCTAGATCGGGGAAATTTTCCTTCCCTTTTCTAGTTTCCTATTATTTCATTGTCTTGTTATTATCAATTGTAAGACTTCGTTTTTTATTCATGAAATATATTTTTGTTTCTTAATTTATGAAATATAATTTTATGTTCATTAGATGAGAAAGGAAAAATATTCTATCAATGAAAAAAATTAAGCATAGCCAATAAAATATCCAAATATTAAATATAAGAGTGGAGCTGATTGTTGGACTTACCATCCCCTTCGTATTGTCTACATTTTTTTTGACTAGAAGGTTTTTAACCGGAATTTAGCTTACTATGGGCATGTCTTACTTCACTATATAGACCTGGTGCAAGTTAAACCACTATCTATATGAAATATTAACACTATGTATGGAAAGAAATGAGCGTGTTCTACGAGGGGAGTTCAATAAGTAATGCAACACATTTTTTTTCTCGGCCAATTTTGGTTGCAAAAACTGGACATTTCTTGTGGAACATTTTCAAACATTTCCGCTTCGTCTCGTAAAGTTTCATTGACGTCCGATATGTGACAGCGCTATAGTGAGCCGTTAAAGTGGCGTCTACAATGGAGATGCGTTCCAAACAACGGGCAGTGATTGAGTTTCTTTTGGCGGAAAACCAGGCCATCTCAGATATGCATAGGCGCTTGCAGAATGTCTACGGTAATCTGGCAGTGGACAAAAGCACGGTGAGTCGTTGGGCAAAGCGTGTGTCATCATCGCCGCAAGGTCAAGCAAAACTGTCTGATCTCCCGCGAGCTGGCCGGCCGTGCACAGCTCTGACTCCTGCAATGTCGGAACATGCGAACACTCTCATTCGAGCAGATCGACAGATTTTCATCTGTTTGGCCCAGTGAAGAACGCAATCCGTGGGACGCACTACGCGGATGATGAAGCAGTTATTGATGCAGCACGACGTTGGCTCCGACATCAACCAGTGGAATGGTACCGTGCAGGTGTACAGGCCCTCACTTTAAGGTGGCGTAAAGCCTTAGCATTGAATGGAGATTACGTTGAAAAATAGTGTTGTGTAGCTGAAAGATTGGGGAATAACATGGTGTATTTCAATGCTGAATAAAACAACCCCCTTTTTCAGAAAAAATGTGTTGCATTACTTATTGAACTCCCCTCGTACTTCCTATATACAGTGTTTTAGTGTAAGTTCAATATTAATGTAACCTATGGAAAGATATGAGCGTAAATTTGTGGCTCCTCGCTGGTCTAACAAATGTTTGTATGCATGATTTCACAGTTGATAAACATCACCAATTTGTCATTTCCAAAATTTAATGTGTTCACTGATTGCTGAGATTCATAAATAATATCCGTAATAAAATGTCTCATTAATGTTATTTAAGAATTGTTGTAAAACTACAATTATGGTGGTCAAGATATTCATTGGCATTTCAGGAAATTGACATGGATCACGTATGCAGACGTTTTAACTTTGGTCTACCCTCCTTCCTGATATTTTGATTGTTCTGTATTTGAAGGTTTTCCAAAAGTTGGTTCTTAGGTGATGTTGAATTTTTCTGGACATTTGATATAACTTCCACACGACACATATACGTTTGTGATCCGTTCACATATCTACAAGAAAAAAAATAGTTGCCATGACTTATGCCCCAACCCTCGTATATGTGTTTGCATCTTCAACTTTTTCCATCAACATAATTGCAACAAGCTTGTTCGGTTTCTCGTGATGTATTTAACTGAAATGAAAACATTTGCTATAATTAAATTATAAAATTAAAAAATTAATTTAATATTATATAGAATGTCTTATTAAATACATGTAATAATTTTCATGTTAACTATATATTGAACTATGCGTACTATTTGTTATAATCTACCAAACAAATTACACATAAAACAGTTTTTTTCACTTATTAATCACGATTAAACATGAAAAAAAATATACTTCATGGAAAATTCTTGATGTGTCAAAGCTCAGGACGCTTACGATGAATGCAATCGCGTAAAGGGCAAAGGATGGTGCTCGTTTTCACTTGCTGCTTCAGGGTGTTGCAAAAATACAGGGTGCTGCTGATGAATTCCATGTACATGTACAGGGTGTTGCAAAAATACACAGGACAATACTACTGGATAGCCTATCCTTTCGCTTCAGGGGCCGCTTCATAAAATGATAATTGGGAAATTTTATTTTGTTAACCCATTTACGCCGAAATTGATAAAAATGAAAATTGATACGTCATATCATAAAGCATTCTGTATTCTGTAGCATGTAAAGACATAAAAAAATTTACAAAGGCATAAAAAATTACAAGAATATAATTAAAAAGGGAGTTAAAACTAATAAAATTTAAAAGATTACTAAATAACAAAGCTTCTAACAGTCCAAGTAATCTCAAGTCCACTGTCCTATTTTCACATCTCGTAGAAACGGACTTCACTGTTGACTCGGCACTTGTTTAAAAGGTGACAATATGAAATGCTAACGATGAAAAATTTTGAATTTTGAAGGTCTTGAAGAATATGAGTTTTGAAAGTAAGGTTCGAAAGTCCGAAAAGTTCACAATAAAAATTTCGATGAAATGAAAATGCAGTCCAATAAATAGCCAATTATTTCATGATACTTAAAAATTAAACATGCCCCTTGATAACTTAATTTTTACTTTTAATTCACTTAAGAAGAAAACTAAGTCGTGAGGTCAGTTCCGAGCGATTCCAAACTTAGATTTTATTTAAAATTATATGCTGTCGTCCATAGATGTAATTTTTTTATGGCTTTGTAAATTATATTATATGTCTTTATATGGTACAGAATATGAATTTTAGATATGAAGTCTCAATTTCCATTTTTACCAATTTCGGAGTAAATGGGTTAAGAAAATAAAATTTCCCAATTATCATTTTATGAAGCGGCCTCTGAAGCGAAAGGATAGGCTACCCAGCAGTACTGTCCTATATATTTTTACTACACCCTGTAGACAATTCCCGAGAGTCGAAATCTGCGGTGTTTCTTTCTTCGTGCCAATGTTGAAGGTAGCCGATTGCCGCTTCAGTTGCGGATCGTATAGAAAACACCTTGTTTCGTCTCTTGTTTTGATCCGTTGAGAAACGCCCCATCGTCGTCAGCACTACCAATGAGGTCGCCGCAAATGATCATTCGATTTTCACTTTGGTCTTTCGTCATGCTGCGTCTAACATGCGACATGTGAATTTTATGACACTTAACCACGGCTAATCCTACAGCTACCGCCACGTCAGTTACCTATTGGAACGGATTAACACGCATCAGCGGCGTAACCTCTGCGCTTGGTTTCGGGCAACATCTTACAAATTGTCTCTCACCTCTACGAAACGTTTTGTGACATTTGAACAGAGCAGTCCAGCCCATGGCTTCGTCGCGTTCACTTATTTAATCATCTGAAGGGTTTCACTAGCTGATTTTTTCTAATTTTTGGCAGAACTTCACGTTCGCCCGTTGCGTAGACTGAAACAATTTCGAGTTACGCCGTTCGCATTTAACATTCTGTTTACTGTATACGCACGCAACTAACTCTTGCTGGAACGAGAGAGAAACTTATAAGACATCATCAAGTTACGCAACTTATGCGCTGTTGTGTACATCAGCGACGCTATGCACTGAATCCACGAATTTAATAACTAGGGGTATATCATATGATTGGATTAAAAAGGCGCATTGAACTCACTGCTTTTATAACCGGAATGAAATACAAATAGTGCAACGCATGAAAGATTTTTTGCAAAGGGCAACATACGAAAAAACGGTTAAGCTTCACTTAGATAAGTTATCTTCCAAGATTATAATACGTTAATTATTATTGTGATAATCTAAGGAAGTCCTTTTGTCACCAATATTCAAGAAAATTGATCAAGATAAGAAAAAAGTGTGGTTTCACGTCTTTTAATTACCTAAGTGATTTAAATTTGCAAACAAGAAAGCGTTTCACTGCAGTTAAAGACAAGAGATTTACGTTGATACACAATGCATCAGATAATGACCCCTTTCAGCTATTACCTTAATGCAGGTTATATTCATAAAATTAACAACTGAAGTAAAAAGCATATAGGCCTATCTACATTAAAATTAGATTAAAATATTGTGCCGACCACTGGGGGTGGATCCATACGTCCCCAATGAGGCTAACAGAAAATCCTATATTCATGCCAATTATTTGAAATAAATTGCAAGGTTGTTGTTGAACACAAAATTGTTTATTTCCCTTAAAGAATTAGAACTTGAGCCATTAAAAGTTTGGGAACCAGTTTACTAATTAAGTAATGAGTCCGTCGATCAGTTAAGCAAAAGTTACTTAAGAATGGTGAACAATATAAATTGAATGAAACCAAGATTAAAAATTTTTCAGAATGTCGAAGAGCTGATATATGATTAAGATAGGTGACAGAAGCCTGTCCTTGGGGAGCACTTCCAAGTATATTAATAATTTCGAGACACGGATGGGATTAAAGATATGTTCATAACGAATGAAGAGACGATTTAATTAATTTGGCTCACGAATAAGCATCGTTTATTAGATGTTATTTGAACAAAAATTAGAAGAAAGAAAACAAAAATACATCCACATGTCTCTTGTGCACTGAATAATACAGAGCACGTGATCGTAAAAAAAGTTCTCGGACAGTAGGGAATTTGACTAATATTAAATTACACAATTTGCATGAATTACACAATATATGAAAATAGGTGGTAAAGTTATAAAGTTTTAGTCGATGATAAAGAAAGATACTTAGAGACACGGAAACTCAAGCTGATTAGCATCTACCCTCTAAACTCTAAAGCAGCGGTCGGACCTCACGGACTACTAAACTCAAAATTTTGAAACCCATTAACATTAAGCATCACAAAAATTTTCTCGCGAACCATCAGTGGTCCACGGCCCACCGGTTTCTGACCGCTGTTGTAGTGCACATGACGCAATCATGATGAGGGAACATAAGATTGAATCATTAATATTCCATAAATATACCCCAGTTATTCCTCTGATTATCGATTCAGAGCATTTTAAACTTTGGCAAAATTTCAACTTATTATACGGGGTGTCTCACCTAAGGTGGTGAACTTCTAAATTACAAATCTGGCGGAGAACTTTCAATGGAAGAATTAATGTGCTTTTATGTGAGGGGTTTTTATGTGTACAAGTATTCCATTTCCAAAAAACCCGACGCCATTTTCGAATATGGAAGCCAACTTTGAAACGTACAATAGAAACCTCTATTTTAATGGTATTTTTAGATTGTAGACAGCATTTGAAAAATGTTTTATTCTTGCTGGCTTTCAATGGATCCAATCTTTTAGGAGATAGAGGCAGTGAAAGTGTGTGTGTATTTCTAAATTGTGGCACGGAAAACTACAGCACCATTTCCACGAATAGTAGTCAAACGCAAGTGAAATTCAAACTATCAAGCCAACCATAGTTTTACTTTTTTTTAATAGACGCACCGTCAGCTTTTGTTTTCGTTCAAATTGATGAACAATTTGTTTTTTTCCCTTTCTCCAAACACAGCACACTCTCAGTGCCTCTAACTCCTAAACGGTTGGCTCAATTGAAAAAACACCAAAAATAAAACATTTCTCAAATGTTGTGTACAATCTTAAAATACCTTTAAAAATCGGGGTTTCCGTTGCACATTTCAAAGTTGACTTCCATATTCTAAAATAGCGTGTTTTTTTTTGGAAATGCATATAAAAATCATTCACATGGAAAGTACTCTGTTAGATTTGTATTTTAGAAGTTGGCTATTGGTTCACTTTAGGTGAGACATCCTGTAAACAAAAAGCACAATGTCTATAGAAAGATCTGCTTTTTAGAGTACCAATCCCAGCTTTTAAGCAGGAGCAACTGTATGGTCGTTCTTTTCTAGATTGAGATTCAAAATGGAATTATGACAAAGAGAAGAGTAAGAAAATAAGCGAAAACCAGAACAATAAAGAGGATAAATCCAATTTAATTTTGGAAATTGATAAAGAGGTAAATATGACACTTTTTCTTCATTAATAATCACTGAAAGCAAAGTTTTTCTCTATTATAAAACTTAAAAATTCCTCTGATGCTTATGTTAGCGAGATAAAAGCATCTAATTGCCTATATCCGGAATGAAATCCTCATGGGAAAAAAACACAAAAATCTTTTCTATTAAAAACATTACTTTTAAAAACCTCTGCTATTAAAAGCACTTCTGCTGAAATCTATATGGTTTTGCTATTTTGAGACAACAAATTAGTTTTCTCCAGATCAGATGATGAACCCTGTTTAGGTTGATATATTTCATTAGATTTTCTATTGGTTCTCGTCCACTTTCCCTCTCTCTGATGTTGAAGAGTAACATCGTGTGTGTCTGTCATTTGGACGGACGCTTTCTCTAGCCACAGAGTGTCAATCTTGGCAAGCTGTGGCGGCAAAACTGCCAATAGTGTAGGCAAACGTCACTCGGGCCTGCTAGCCGCCTGTCACGCCGGATGAAACCACTTCATTAATTACAGAACGCTGGTCACGTGACCCTCCGTTTTCTTCCCTCTGATTCTCCCTACCCTCTCTCTTCCATCCTTCATCCTCTAGCTCTTTCTTCCACTCTCTCTCAAGCTTCATACTTTTTCATCACCAAGATACACTCTTTGCGGTATCACCTTATATTAAGAAAGTTAAAGTTATTATTTACTCAGTGCTTAAGATTCATTTATAAATTTTCGTTAAGAAAAAAAGAGATTTTTATTTCTGAAGTGTCAATAATATAACTGCAGTTAGCAATAAATACCGCAGTCCTTTCTTTCTTAAGCAAACATGATGGTGAAACAACTTTAATAGTTTTTGACAAAAGCGAAAACCTGTTATATTTCTCATAAATTATATCATATCTAAATTAAATCTTGAATGGTTACTTTATAAAGATTGCATTAAACAGCCTTTCAAGTATCTACTCGACTACTCCACATTTATATTTTTTATAATCATTGTAATCATAATATCCATACATTAAAGTACTAGAAGTCATTTAATTTAACTACATATTAAATATGGAAATATTGTGAAAAGACGCAAAGACTATTTTGGATTTAATTTTTCTTTCTTTTATAAGTTAAAAATATCATTCTTAGTAATATTTTGATTATGTAAATAGACCAAACTAGAGAGCAAATTATATGCGTTACTGAAAAAGTTTATTATCTACCAAAATGAAATGAAAATTTACTAGTTCTACTGTGTAATTTACTAGTTCTACCAAAATTCAGATCCGTTTCTATCCGATCCACCAAAGAGAAAAAGGATTTTTCCTGTATTTTTTATTTAATGTTTTCAGTGCCTTCATATACTTTTTTGTTTTTTAAAACTTAATTTAAGCTCATTCCACTTTGTAATATTGATAGTTTAGGTCTCATTTTCTCGAAAAAAATTAGCTTCATGAAAAAAAATGTCAAAAGCCAACAATTTCAGTTTTTCCCCCCGACACTTCGGGTTTTACTTACTTACTTACTTACTTAATTTTCAAACCCGCTTATCCCTCACGGTCGCTGGGGCAGCAGCCCTATGGAGGATCTCCAGCGAACGCGATCTTCCACCATCAGGCGCATTTCCTCCCTGGCAATACCCAAGCGACTCGAACCCAGATTCTCCATGTAGTCTAGCCATCTGGTTCTAGGCCAACCCCTTGGACTCTTACCCACCGGCTTGGAAAGTAACAACTGCCTAGGAAGTCCAGTTTGCGGCATCCGTATCACGCGGCCATATCAGTGCAACTGAGATCTCTCAATGCGGAGAAGTAGCGCAAAGATAGATTTGAAGACGGAGAGCTTGGCTTTGTTTCTCAGCTCGCGTTTCGATACCAGAGATCGCCACCGATCCGAGCATCCAATTCTTTTTCCTGCCCCCATCACTCGTGAATGCAATACTTGAACTTCTCCACATGTCTCAATGGGGCTCCTCTAACATGGAGAACGCACTGAGCAGGCTGCCTTGAAAGGACCAGAAACTCAGTCTTAGTGCATGCTGAAGGTTAGTGCGAGAAGACCAAAGGAGGACAAGGTCGTCAGCAAAGAGCAGCCTCTCCACCAAGCAGTCGCCCACACAAACACGCTCATCGCCTCGGCTGCCTCTGTCTGTTCAGTCCATAAAGATAATGAACAAGAGGGGCGACAGTACGCACCCTTGGCGGAGTTCAACACCCACGGTGAACGGTCTTGACTTAATGCCATTTATCCGGACACACATCTCAGAGCTTTCATACAGAGATATGATAGCAACCAGTAGCCCATCCACTCCTTAGTCTTGCAACACTTGCCAGAGCTTCTCCCGAGGAACTCTGTCATATGCTTTTTCGAGGTCCACAAAGCAAGTGTAGACATCTTTTGCATCTTCCCAGGATTTCTCAAAGATTTGCTTTAGAGCAAAGATGTGATCCGTCGTGCTTCGGCCAGGTCGGAAACCGCACTGCTCCCCCGACAAGTTGGAGTTGACTATTTCCCGACATCTCTTCTCCACACACTTAGCGTACACTTTCCCAGAAACGCTGAGCAAAGAGATGCCTCGATGGTTGTTGCAATCTCTCTGATCTCCCTTTTTGAAGATAGGGATCACAATTCCTGTCTGCCATTGCTTAGGGGCCTGGCCAGATATCCAAGCAACCTGACACACACGAATTAGCCACAGGATACCATCCTGATTTAAGGCCTTTAACATCTCGGACCGGATTTCATCATCACTTGCAGCTTTGCCAGTCTTCAGGGATTTAATTGCCCATCTGGCTTCTGCTTCGGTGATACAACCGTGACTATTCTCTGCTCCAAGGCGCACCTCATGTGCCTCAGTTGTTGCTGTCACCGAATTAAGAAGAGATGCAAAGTATTCCATCCACCTATGCAATACGCTCTCCTCCGTTTTCAGAAGCCTCCCATCTGAACTCTTGTGATGAAAGAGACTTCTTTCCACGGAGGCGGCGCACGGTCTGCCAGAACACCTTGTTTGCCGAACCATAGTCTGCCTCCAATTTCTCCCCGAACTTCTCCCAGACCTTGGCTTTAGCTGTTGATACTGCTGCTTTTCGCGCCTCAGTGTACCGAACTCGACTCGAAGTTGACTTATTTGCAAGCCATAGCAAATGGGCTTCCTTCTTTGCCTTGACAGCTTCTTGGACTTCATCGTTCCACCATGCAGTCCTTTTCTCACCGCCCTGCGCCACACTCAGCCACTTATGACCACAGCACAATGTAGCCGAAGTAATCACAGCAGTTTTAAACAACTGCCACCCCTCTTCAACAGTACCACGATCACTGGATAGTTCTATGAAACTTGAGGATATGTTATTTGCAAAGGTCTTCCTTACAGATCTATCCTCCAATGCCTCACATTTGATGCGCCAAGCCTGTCTGGACCTAGTATTTGGCTTGGTAGGCATGGATTCAGAGAACCGCAAAGTGGATACAACAAGGTGGTGATCAGTTGATAGTTCTCCCCCTCTCCTCACACGAGTATCCAACACTGATCGGAATATTCCATCTTTGAACATCAAAGGCGATAGTAGATACCTAGATATAGCCAAAGAGCTTTTCAATAGAGCCTACGCTCTAGATCCTCATTGTCCTAATGTTTTAATGCGTTGTGGTAAGGCTTTCCATATAATGAGTGAAATGGAGTTTGGACTTAAATGATACGATTACAAAATCAATCAGTGACTTCTGGTCCTTTGCATCCCTGTACCAGGTATACTTATGGACATCCCTTTTGCTGAAAGAAGGTGTTTGTGATGGAAAGTCCATTGTTACAACAGAGATCCAACAAGCACCTCCCATTCACATTTAAATCGGGATCACCATTCCTCCCAATCACGCTTTTACACGTTTGGTCATCAGCCGTAGAAAGGCGTGATTGGAAGGAATGGTGATCCCGATTTAAATGCGAATGGGAGTTGCTTGTTGGATCTCTGTTGCAACAATGGACTTTCCATCGTAAACACCTTCAGGTTTTTTTTATCTAATACATTTGCAAAGGTGGAAAGTTCCACTCAATCAAATGAGAAAAATTTATTGACGTAGAATACGTCTTATGTTTCGAGACTAGGATGCTACGCTTAAATCGTGAATGTGTCACGGAATTCAAAATCCAACGTGAATTCCGATGACGTAACCGCCCGCTTTCGCTCTCGAGTTTACTATCATTCCGAGAGGAAGGCGGGGCAGCATCATTGTCGTTACCAAAACGATCAACACCCACGGACCAATCAGCGCGAAGCATCGGGTTCGAGCGCGGAGTTGGAGAGAACGAGGAGAGAAAAGAAAAGGACGGTTGCGAGACTGGACGAGAGGAGGTCGTCAGCAGAGGATCGGCATGGGAAGGCTCATAATGGAAGGAGAGAGCTTTTCACGATTGGAAAGCTGGCTGGAAATGAAGAGGATTCGCCTGCTTCAACAGCGAGCGCTTCGAAGTTGCTAAATGCGCAGTTAAAAGAAACTACGCTGTGCAGCGAAGCCAGGAAGGCGGGGATTTTGTCTATGTGGCGGCAGAAAAATGGAGCCGACGATTCGCCTTCGCAGCCTTATGTGCCCGAGTCTCCAAAAGTGTTCCGTAGAACCGTCGTGGACTGCACATACTCTCTCGTAAGTGCCTTTTTAATTGTCGGCAGTAATGCCAATTTAGTCAAGGCCGGTTTCATGGAACTATCGTATCGAGAACTCCGATATGATACGCCCGTACGCGGCTTGTGGCCTTTCAGCATGGCTGCTTATTTACGCCACGAGCTGGGCTTCACAATAATACATGTTTAAGTGCCATTGGAGACAGGTGTAACTTCTTATCTCTCCGTATTTTTTAACTAGTGTTAGTGTGTGTGAAGGTTAAGAAAATATTCATGTTTTTATGGCAAGCAAGGCTTAGTTAAGAGTTACGTATTTATTGGGTGTTTCCATTAATTAGTGTGCTTACCTAATCTTGTTATTGAAGGTCAAGAACTGAATAGCTATAAAAATTAGCATTAAAGACTTACCCGAACTGAAACAAATCTAATTGTGATTTTGTTTTCTTATATTTGGTTCTATTTTTGATATAACTGGTCCCGGAACTTTACTTCATAATTCAAGGACTCATTCCATTGATTATAGAGAGCAAGTCGCTTTTTGTAACTTTGAAATTTGGAAAGTGTTACTTATCATACATTTTTATTGGTTAATGTATGGGCAACTATAGATGTGTTTACTTTAATTATTTGATCCTTGCTTCAATAATTATTACACATCATCCTTGTAATTTGCTGTATTGTATTGAATTATCATACATGTTTATGGGTTAATGTATGAGTAGCAATTGATGTGTTTGCTTTATTAATTTATTCACCCATCATCATAGTAATTTACTGTATTGTATTGTTTTATCATACAGGTTTATGAGTTAATGTACGAGTAGCAATTGATGTGTTTGCTTTATTAATTTATTTACTCATCACCATATTAATTTACTGTATTGTATTGATTTATCATACATGTTTATGGGTTAATGTATGAGCAGATATTGATGTGCTTGCTTTAATTGTTTGATTCTGGTATACATAATCATCACACATCAACGTTGTAGTTTACTGTATTGTAAGGAATTAGCATACATTTTTATTGAATAATGTAGGATTAGCCACGGATGTGTTTGGTTATTTATTTGATTCTTGCTTCAATAATTGTTATACATCAACGTGGTAGTTTACCGCATTGCATTGAATTATTATACCTTTTTATTATCTTTATTCCTTTATTGAATGCATTTTCACGAATTGTGTGATTATAATAATGAATTGATAATGGGAATATTTTTTTGATATTTTCAACAGGTGTATTTGGATATTGTCTTATTCCATGCCTTGATATTACTTTAGCTAAGAGATTGCTATTGTTAAATTTGGGTCAATCAATTAGTTTTCATTTAAGTTATTTGCTTTATTCATAATAAATATTCATTCTAATCATAACTCCGTCCACTGTTACATGCTTTAGTCTTCCACTGTGCCATACTCAGCTCACTTAGAGTTTATACACGTGACAGAATGTCACGAAAACTGTTGATCACGAAAACTTTAATAACGTGAAAACTATTAATGATAAAAGAATGACCGATATCGCATTCTATAGAGAATAGAACAAAGCATGTTTTAGACCATCACTGATTTCGTGATAACCTCATTGTCTGACGTAATCGCAGTGCAAAGTTGAGTCAGAAAATCTGCTCTATGGCGGATATTAAATTAGTCTAGCTCCGGCTTCCTTTGTGCTACCACGACGTTTAAGGTGTCATTTGTTTTATCTTTCTACGCTTTATAAAATGGCTTAAAATGTAAACCTCAATATTTAATAGTGTCTAAGATATCGGCCTTCGAAGTGTGGAAAATTCGTAAAAATTATAGAATTTCCAAATTTATGCTTAGAAAAATTATAGAAACCATCACAGAAATATAGATCGAGAGATAGGGAATCCAAAAAGACCCGGATGCCTGATGTCAATGGGCTCAACAGGAACGCCTCAAAGTTGACGCGCCGCGCCGCCAAGATGAACTATAGCTCGATACGAATGCGCCAATAACTGAAAGTTCAACGCAAATAACATGTCTGATGACATAAACGTTTCTACATGCAGTGATAGAATTCAACCAGTGGAACGACATATGATTAAGAGCCATAACCGTCAACATTAACAGCATCTTCATCAAATATGATTAAGTAAGGAGCGACATACACTATATGATCACAAATATCCGGACACATGCACGTTTGCGCTCTAGCCACGATTTCATGGAAATCAATAGGGCGTTGCACATCCCTTTGCCCGAATCACAGCTTCCACCCTTCGGGGAAGACTTTCCACCAAATGTTGGTAGGTACTTTCCGGATTGTTCCTCCATTCCTCCCGAAGAGCGAGAATCAGTTCAGGTACAGAAGTTGGCCGATGTGATCTGGCCCGCAAGCGTCTTTCCAATTCATCCCACAGACTCTCTATAGGATTGAGGTCGGGACTTTGTGCCGGCCAACCCATTTCTTCGACCCCTGAGTCCGCAAACCACTGCTGTACACGCCTCGCTTTGTGGCACGGAGCATTGTCGTGTTGGTAGAGAAATGGCCCGTTTCCGAAAACTTGCCACAACGTTGGAAGTGCACAGTTGTCCAAAACATTCAGATAACGGTCGGAGTTCATGATTCCTTGCACAGGAACGAGCTGGCCCAGTCCGTACCATGAAAATGAGCCCCACACCATGACTCCTCCTCCTCCGAACTTGACTGTGGGCTCTGTGCACTCAGGTAAGAAGCGTTCTTCAGGTATGCGCCAAACCCAAACTCGTCCGTCGGATTGCCAGAGTGTGAAGCGAGATTCGTCTGTCCACATGACACGTTTCCATTGGTCCATTGTCCAGTTTCTGTGGGCTTTGCACCACTCCAGACGTCGCTTGGCGTTGACCCTGCTAATGTGGGGCTTGTGGACAGCAGCACGGCCATGGAATCCCATCGTGTGCAGTTCCCGACGAATTGTCATGGTACTGGCATCATTTGCAGAGGCGTTTCGAAACTCTGTGGCAATTTTTTCCGCCTAGGACATCCGGTTGCTGCGGGTGACACGACGAAGCACTCGACGGTCTCTGTCCGTTAGTTTCTTGGGTCTACCGGTCCGTTGTTGAACTGTTGTTGATCCCCGGGTCTTCCATTTCATAATGACATCGCCTACTGTTGACTTGGGTCTCTGTAGAAGGCTGGAAATGTCACGCACGGACTTGCCGCATATGTGACATCCAACGATGGTTCCACGTTGGAACTCACTGAGCTCTGCCGAACGACCCATTCTTGCCAATGTCCAAGCAGAGTTGTGTCTGAAGGTGTGGGAAGCTATTTAAATGATGTGCAAGTCATTATCATGCGACATTGGGCCAATCGATGATCTGTGAGGGGTGTCCGGATGTTTTTGATCATATAGTGTATATGCGAAAATTTGGGAGACTGAATTCATATTTCGTTTTTTATTCATTAACAATTAATTTGGATATTCTTGTAATGTTTATAATAGATTTTAGTTTGAGAAGGACTTAAAGCACCCACATAACGGTACTGTGATATGTTTGCTCCATCAGTTTCTTCAATCCAATGTGAATGATTTTATGCTGTGCATTCATTGTAGAACAAATTTAAAACTATTACCATTAGACACGCTGCAGATGTGTGCCTAAGACGCGGGATGTAGTATCTTCTGCGTCAACCATTTGATGAGCCACATTTGTAGACTAGTCGCCAACATTTCGACCGTTTTTCCAGAACAGACACACAAAGCTAAGAAGAGACGTGCAATGATAGACAAAGAAGATTTAGATCAAAATTCAACAGGATAAATCTATGAATCAAAATATGAGAGACCGGCAGAATTAGATAGCATAAGTTTAGCTCATTTTATTGCATGGTATACACCGGTAATGAATACAAGACACATCAAGAGAAAAGATGTTGATGATACAGATGGCCATGAAGCCACTGAACAACAAAATCATGATAATGAAAACGATGGAGCCTATGACATTTTTAGTTTAAACATCAATACATATAGACGTAGAAATGTGCGCACAGAGTGATTAGACGTCATTATAGCATCGATGAAGCAATCAATTACAAGCCTGAAATGGTTACATAGTTCTATCCATTTCGCGATAAAGTTGTAGATGTATTAGATGTACACAAATTCATCCAATTTGTACGATGCGAACGAGGTGAACATTTTAGCCAAAAGGAAAGAATACGAAAGTAACAAATATAGATGGAAGAACTTAGAGAACTGTGCAAGAAAGACGACGACATTGCAAACAGCTTGCAAAGAGAACAAAATGAAAGATGAGCACATGCGAAGTGTTGTTGGCGAGGCGGGTTGTGAGAACAATGATGAATTCGAATACGAGACCGGCAAGGCTATCGCACTTGTAAGAATGTGTAGCAATGTCATGTCCAAACATCTGCAGAGTAATGTGAACAAAAGAGTTCATCTTAGAATTTATACACAGAATATTCACACGCGATAGCGAATGCACATGTGCATTGGCAAAATATTTACCTTAGAAATTAATCATGGAAACATTAAACCTTAAATTAATTCGGACAACGGCAGAATACAATTCGTAATGCTTATATAGTCTGTGCGTCCACTGTTAAGGCTGCAGTGAACTTGAACGGGAACACTCTGCACTGTTTAGAATCTGTACACTCCGTATTTAGAATCACACCGCAGAGCAAAAGGGTCAGTGGATATACTCCTAAGGTCTACAACAATATCATCGCCAATTCCTTTCTGTGAAATGTGTAATAATTGATGAGATAAGTATGGTCAGTTCAGACGAGTGATGTCCATTATCATCGACAATTCATTTCACTTGTCACGAGTGATGTGCCAAAGTAATGAAACATTATCAACTAGACTGACCAAGATCGGCAATGGTGAAAGATTGCTTCCTCAGGAAAAAGCAGTTGATTTAGAGAAGATTTAAAAGTAAACAATGGTCCGCGGAAACAATGTAGTTAGGCTGTTTCATCGTAACAACAGCGTTGATGCTCCCAACAAGAATGCTATCAGAATGTGTAATAAGTTGTTGGGCCAGTAATAAAATTAATGGTTATGGCCGCAGAAGTGAATTAGATCTAGCAAGGAAAAAACTACATAAGATGGGTATTGTCGAATTAGGAGGCTTGCAATATCCTACATGATTGACTACTGACTCACCGTTCATGTAGACAGTGAACATCGATGTGGAGATGGATTTGTAAACGGTCCGATCGGTGTACTCACAAGGGACCGTAAAAAAGGAAACTAATTTTGTATGAAACAATGACGAGGTCTTTGGATAAGTGCGTGACAAATATCAGTGGCAGACATCAAGGAGTTTCCGAGTCACTGTCATTTATTGTTCCCATTATAAGTCTAATGAGCAAATCCGAAAATGTTCGAAATCATTTTTCTAATGTTATTTTTTGACCCTGTGCTCATTCCTGAGCGAGAGATTGGAATCGCACATGCTGCTAACATTCACCAAACGCGTAAAAAATTTCATATTAAAATTACAAACAACGATACTGTTAGCTACCACAATGATGATGATTCCATTGAACAACAGAATATTTTAAAAGTTACAGTTACCAATCTCAATGCACAGTATTTAGTTGCGCATGCACAGTACTTATTACATCTGATTACTTGGCAATAAGTGAGACTTGGATTAATGCAGGTGAACCTGTACATATACACTGTCATATCACTGAATTATGACCACCCGCTTAGTAATGGGAGTAGCTACCCTTCGCCGCTATAACTGTTGCTAGGCGTCGTGGCATGGACACAAGAAGTGCGCGGTGTGTCCGATGGTATGGCAGTCCATTCCGCTTGAAGCGCTGTCCACAGAGCTTTGAGAGTCATAGGTGGAGGGTCCAGCTGGCGTATATGGCGATCAAGGTGCTCCTACAGATGTTCGATTGGATTGATGTCCGGCGAATTAGTGGGCCAAGGGAGCACTCGAAAGTCAGTAGAGTGTTGCTCGAACCAATACAGAAGGAGATGTGCCTTGTGGCAGGGTGCATTGTCCGGCTGGAACACACCTTCACATTGGGAGAACATCGTGAGCATGTGCAGGTGCACCTGGACCGCTACGATTGACAGATAGCCACAGGCATTCAAATTGCCCTCTAGACGAATCAGTGAACCTAAATGCTCCCAACAGAAGATCCCCCACACAGGCACACTACCCCCACCAGCCTGTTTTCGGCCCCTGCAGTCACTTTTCATGGCGTTCACGACGCACTCGCCATCACTCGTCAATCTCATGGAGCAAAAACCTTGACTCGTCGGAGAAGGCGTCCTTAGCCCACTCGTCTGTAGTCCAATGGCGGTGCTCACGTGCAAAGTCTAGGCGTTGACGATGACCCCTGGTCAACATGGGTGCAGCAACCATGTGTCGACTGTTCAGGCCCATCCATAGCAGGGTGCGTTCAACGATAATGTCGGATGCACGTCTGTTGGCAAAACTGTTGAATCTGGTGGTCAGTTGATGGACTGTGGCTCTCCTGTCACACCTTTTACGAGTCGTCGCAGGCGCCGCTCACCCCGTTGGTCGATGGCTCTTGACCCTTTACAATGATGGCGTTGCGACGCGATTTCTGTCCCTGCTGTCCACTCTTTGTACACCTTCACAACAGCGGACCGTGAACAGTTTAAAAATCGCGCCGTTTCGGAGATGGTGCCACCCTTGCTTGCGATAGCCAATTATCATCTCTTTTTGGATGTCCATTAAATCCGGACGTTTACCCATCTTGAGGCTCGTGCACATGCCGTTGATGCACCAGCTTTAAGGCTTTCTCAGCCTGTTATGCACATTTTGCAATGTGTAATCGTTGTTGGGGCGAACCATGCGTGTGCCTTGAAGGGTCATAATTCATTGATATGACAGTGTAGATGAATTCGAATTGAGGACACAACTGACTCAGTCTGGTTGTATTAGATCCGATCACACACCGTGTAATAAGTTATAGGTAAGCAGGCGGTGTTGCGATCTTCAGAAATATTAACTCTTTAACCGAATGCGAACATCCACTGATAGACTGGTCAAGCTATAGGTGACTGATTGACGCTGGTATCGGTAATATTTGTATGATTAAAATGTGGTGAGATTTATACTATGCACTGTCTAAAATCATGCTAATGTTCGATATCTGATATGGCATTGTTGTTGTTCAGTGCGATGATGAAATATTCACGAGCAACTACACCTATCAAACACAACATGGAGGTGGAAACTGATATGTAAATTTATGATATTTGGAGACTTCAATGTAGATGCTATATTAAACTTACAGTTCTTGGCTTTGTGAAGAAACGTTTCAATTTAGATTATATGCCCATCGAATCACCTACTACATTGGGTGGCAGTACTACAGATTTGTCATTAAGTCTACTCTGTTGACATTTGTATCATACTACTCTTATCACAGACCACTGATTTGCAAGTTGTGAATGACTTATAATTAAGGTTCGCATAAAAATAAGAAGTCTGGTTAAAAAATTATGATATATTGCAAGTATATTGAACATTTTATGTCAGAAATTAAAATTTTTAAATTGTGTTGTACTTCTTATTCGCCATGTAGCCACAAGACGTATTCTACGACTTAACTAGCGGCCGTGTCCCAATACAGCCCCGTATAATTTTATGGTCAAAAATAATAATGAAGGCCACTTTGATCAGTGAGTGTTCATTTACAAGTGTGGCTAAATTAGCTCAGCAGTGTTCGGAAATTAAGTACGGTTTGCGAATACATGTACAGTATATAGTCATTTTTTCCCTCAGCAGCTGCCGACTCTATTACGAAACGCAAGATTGTGATTTCGTATTGTTCTGTGCGTTTACGAGAGTTGAATGCAAAAAAAGCTATATGTTCATTCTTTTTGTCAGCAGAAGACAGCATCGACGCGATACACGTTCTTTCATTTCCCTCAGCGTTTCGACTACAATCTCAATTACTGGAAAGCCCTCACGATGAAAGGTTTTGCTTTGTGATTGTGACAAGAATAGAATCCTATGAAGGCTGCTCGTTACAACGATTTAACAACGCATTATTAATGAGTTCTCATAACATGTTTAAGGTGATCGAATAATCCGCCGACTGCGAAATAGTCTACTATCCGTTTTTTCAAGGGACTGAAACCAGCTGATATTCATCATCTTTAGCCGTGATCAATTGGTACGTGCGGCCCACTTAAAAAAAACCCATTAGAACAGACGGATCACAATCTCTTCGCTTTGCTCGCACAATTCAAGAAATTCGATGACCATTCTCTTTCTGTTATATCATACCTTTTGAACTTTTGCAAGTGCTCACGCTGAATCCCGAAGCTGCTTTCTGAGGCGCACAGAAATACGTGGGCTGGCAGTGTTATTGCACAATTTTCATTGAACATCGGGATAGTGTTGCATGTGAAAAGCCGAGGATATTTAGCTATTTCCGAAATGCTCGAACCGGCTCTTCATGCATCTACGATCATGCCACGTTCGAGGCCGTTCAAAGCCATGACTTACTGTTTAAGGCTAACTGTGCTGCCAGAAACTTTAGCAGGCAACAGTACCGTAGGTATAGATTTTTCATGGGGGGGGGGGGTTAATGGGATTTTTCATGATTTTTCACTGTCTAGCGGCCTATTTCATAATGTATTTCATTTATAAATCCACAGAAAAGGTAATATTTAAATATTTTTTAGTCCTCAATATAATGAATATTTCGTATATTCCGACATGGATATTTCAATATTGGATTTGCACTGAACCCAATTAAGGGATTTTCAGTCATATAGTCCTTACAATCGCCATAATGGAAGAGTATCTCGGGCAAACGTAGCGAAAGAGTCTTTACTCCTTCTCTACATATGTCCCACCCAGGACCAATCACTTCTTCCAGCTGATGAATCAGCTGCTGGAGTTCTTTGTAGAAATCCCGTGTTTGACACTGAAGGAACTGTTCTTCTTCATAGATGACCTCCTCGGCATCCACATAGCATGATTTTCATACGTGGGGAGAGGAAAAAATCGCCGGATGCCAGGTGGAGCGAGTAGGACGGGTGAGGCACTAATTCGTACCCAAAGGTCTCCGCAAGTATCGCAGTCTTTAATGCTGCATGTTTTGCATCTCCATGCACGAGCAGCACTTCTTTGGACAGTTTTCCTTGCTATTGATGACGTTCTGTAAGTTTTGGAGGAGATGCCGGTAATACATCCCTGTGATCGTCAGGTAAAAGTGATCGAAGGCCACCCAGGTTGAGGCTCATCACTCTTCCAGACTGATCTGTCATTTCAACTCGGCATGCATCTGTATGGCGTTGTTTCCTTTTTATGCAAAAACGTATCACTTGGACTTAATACTCTGGCGGAGAATCCACGAAATACAGCACAAATTAAATTAGATTGGGCGTCTCTGCAAAATTTTGCTGCAAAGGAGCTTGTCGTTTCACTGGTGCACCTGAATTTTCATGGTGATTATGACCGACCCTAATATATCAGTTCTTCAGCAGATTTTTCAGTTAACACGTCATTTGGCATGAAAGATATTAAATTTCAATGTATCTTTCTAAAGTAAGGCTAATGCTAAGAATTCCCCAGCTGTCATTGGTTGAAACCTAATCACAATGCGATATCGTACTACAAGCCTTAATAAAGAAATTTAATTTTTAATTTTTTTTAATATTTTCTAAATGCATTTTTAATAAAATACTAGGTATTATACCCGGCGTTGCTCGGTTTGTTTATTTGATGAAATTTTGATGGCGTTTCCCTGGCACCATCTCTTGAGGAAACAAACAAACATAAACCAAGATATATTTTATTTACCCCCATCCCCATCCTTTGGGGACATGTAAACCTTACTCTGAACCTAACGAACATATGGTGCGAATATGAGCTCAATCGGATAAGTGGTTCAAGAGTTTTTAGAACATTTACAGACGCATTCTGAACCTGAATTTTTATATATAAAAAAATTCACTTTCTAACGCAATTCAGATCAGGCTCGGACAGCCACCACTCTAATAAAATATGTTCACTACATGAAATGTTCAATTAAGTTCGAAAAATTTTTTGGGTCATTTTAAAAGTTCAAAATTATTTTTCTTAACTCTGTTCTTCGTAAAACGTTAAAGTTTGCTTTTGTTGGATTTTTTAGAAATTTAAGTTGTTTGTTCTCAGACAAACCAAGTAACGTGTATTCAAACGCAAGATGAGAAAGCCAACTAATGACAGATAGGGAGTTCTTACCATGGGTATCATTTTAAATATACCGGGTTTTCGAAAATATCCGGTATATTTGAAAAATCAATAAAAACTAAACGGGCATCGATAGAAATACACCGTTTGTAATTTCGAAAGTTTGTCTGCCTGAAAATTTACTGTTGTCTCAAGCATATTGCAACACACGGTGTATTTCTATCGCTGCCCGTTTAGTTTTTATTGATTTTTCAAATATACCGGTCATTTTTGAAACACCCGGTATGTAGGCAATATATTTTTCACTATATAAAAATAAATGTTAAGATGCCTTGCTTAGAATAAACCATTTTTTATGAAAATGCTAGTTAAACTCTATTAATATCGAACTTCCAGAATAGAGTGTTTAAATTCTTTTTAAAACCAAATGAGTTTTAATGAATTTCATTCCTTATACAGTGTTGGCCAAAAAGATAAGACACACAGGTTTTTAAGCATAAATCAGAAAATATTTAATATTTTTCAAATCCATATTACTTACTAATTGATAACCTTGAAAGACATTAGTGCTTCAATTTTTATGCAAATTGAATTAGGTGAAACCAATTAAGAACAAAATAATTGAAAATAGGGTGGTCAAAAAGATAAGACAAATTTATATTTCTTTATTTCTTTTGAAAATTTTGGCTTCAAATCTTGGCAAGCAAATATCTTTTAGCAAATGTTTTATTTATTATCAGTTAGAAATAAAATGGAACGTGGAAAATTGTTATTCAGTTTTGAAATAGGACAATCATCAGCCTATAAAAGCCAAGGGAAAGGTATTACTAAAATTGGACATCTGTTTGGAAGATTTAGGTGTGTAGAGTCGTAATGTATTAATGATTACAAAAAATATGATACAAGAAAGAGTTCTGGAAGGACTCCTAAGGGTCACAGTCGCCCGTTAAGACTTGGAAGTAATGAACAGTTTTCAGCTGCTTCTATTAAGCAAACCACTGGTACAACTGCTTCACGAAGGACCATCAATAGCTATTTCATCCGGCTCGCTATGGCTAGAGATATCGCCTCCTAGCCATCACGTGATACACTGCCTTCTAGCCGTAGCGTATTTGAACGATCTAGGCCCACTGCTAGACTAGGGCCTAGCCATCGAAGATCGAAATCGAAGAGAAACAATGAAGGGATGAAAAAAGGGTGAAAAAATGGGAAAGAATAAAAAATTTCTGCTTTATTTTGATTAACTTCTGTTGCAAGCTCTAATTGTTTATTGATTCAATAATAAAATCAACAACAAGTTAAATATCGCAAAATAAAAGTTAAACATTTTATTAGTCATACAGAAGTAAGAAAATATTCATTACTACAATATCTCCTTGACTTAGCCGTAAATATCTCGTCGCTGTTGTGCAAAGTAAATTCATGTCCGTTGTTAATGAATTGTGTTTCGATCATAGTTTCATGAACGTTTGCGTCAGTGGGCGCAGCCATCTTGAAAATGACCAACAAAGCCAACTTTTGAGAAGCTCGCTTAAAAACCTAGCCGGCTACGGACGGGCGGAGCTAGCCAAGCCTAGCGAACGCGTTCAGGGAAAAGGCTAGGCTAGCCCACTTAGCCGTAGCGAGCCGGCTACCTTCCTGAATTCACCTCTGTTCTCACATAAAAGGGGAGAAGATTAAGCAGAAACCACCTCTAACTGCATGGCTTATGAAGGACCGTCTTAAATTTCCAAGGGACGACTTGACATGGACGCAGGAGTGGGATTCCCTGATCTTCAGTGATGAGAAGTTTCATTTGGACGGAGAAAGGCTGAAACTACGAGGAGCCTTCATAAAATTCCAGGGACACATGAGTTTTGTATGTTGCGTTAATTTATGCTTGATGAAATTAATACATGCCATAGCCGACGAAAAAGACAGGCCCCGGCACTGAGAAGTCACCTGACCATCTCAGTCCAAGCAACAATGAAACCTTCAATATTTTCAACAGCGAAAAAATACCGATTCCTAAAATCCAAGATGGAAACAATGAAGGTTACATTGTAACTTAGACTAAGAAAATCAGGCAATAACGTATATTAAAGATAGACTCCGAAGCAATTGTTGTTACTTAAAGCAAATTGGGAAGCTCCATGCCCAGAACTGTCGTGGCCGAAAGTGAGTGAAGATGATGTAAAACACATGGGTAAACACGCCGATCACGGACTGATAAGTTTATCTTTTCGTTTACTTTGTATTTGAAATATTTTATTATATTTTATAAATGAGTTTTCGATCATGGTTTCAATTTCAATTTCCTTTCGAGCGTCTTTCAGTTATGTATTTTCATTTTAGATACGCATTTTTAGCACATTTTCTATATACAGGGTGTTTGTGAATTGCGTACAGATGTTTTGGGAGATGATAGAAGAGGTCCCCGCAGCTCCATTTACTTACAATACTGCATTGAACAATCAAATGACACCGGGACGCAGTGTGCGTTGGTAGGCCTAGATTATTTTATTTTTAACAATTAACACAAGCAATCTACTGTAAGACTTTTACAGTAATTGTTCGAAATGACCGTCATTTCCATATGGACTAATCGTATTTTACAAAGCGGTTGGATACCATGGAATCTCCTTGACGAAGTTTGTCCTAAGACTTTTCAACAAACAAGCACGTGCACCTTGAAATTTCTTTGCAAACAATTACTTTAAAAGTTATTACGGTAGATTGCTTGTGTTAATTGTTAAAAATAAAATAATCTAGGCCTACCAACGCTCACTGCGTCCCGGTGTCATTTGATTGTTCAATGCAGTATTGTAAGTAAACGGAGCTGCGAGGACCCCATGGTCATATGACAAAAAATACTTCTAAGGACCTCTTCTATCATCTCCCAAAAAATCTGTACTCAATTCAAAAAACACCCTGTATAGATATGTGCTTATGTGATCGGTTTGTCCAGCCGTCCGTCTGTCCGTCCATCCGTCTGTCTGTAGACAATCCCACAATTCATTGCGTTGCAATAGAAAGAGTGCATGTATTGAATTGCTGGAAGATACGAATTCTCCTCGCATTCGGGAAAACGCGTGTTGAGAACATACATGGGTTCGGCTCTGCGCGTTAAAGAGATGGTGCGCGTGGAGGATGCACGTGTTTGACGATTATTGAAAGGGCAGTTCGGTCTCTAAGTCAAGAGAATTTTTTTATTCCTAGGGAGCTTATCATTTATTAGGATAACTTGAAAACGAATTAACTTTTTCACAGTCTGTTTTCACCAATCCATTAATACGGGACAGAGCACGAAGAAGTATGAACGTGAGATAGCCAGAATAAGTACGTACTATAATGGCACGTGCTTTAATGGTACCATTATGATACCCCCTTAAAAACTTCCTATAACCAGATATGGCATGTAATATATCAAACAAATCGTCACAACATATCATGAACGAATATATGAGTAACTGGTGATAGCAAATAATGGTCTAATGGCACGTCTACGTGCAAGGATGTCTCATGAGTGAATATAACACGTAAATAATGTTGGTGTGAAATGTTTAGCAGTACGTGTTTTAATGGTACCAAATGGAACTTTCAATGCTAATATATGGCATGTAATATATCAAACAACTCGTAACAACATGTAATGAGTGAATATAACGAGTAAATAATAATGGTTATTGGTTTAGTAGCACGTGCCCTAATGGCACCATGTGGTACCATATGGTACCATTGGAACTTTCAATGCTAAGATATGGCATGTAATATATCAAACAACTTGTAACTATGTGCTATGAGTGAATATAACGAGTAAATAATGATAATGATTATTGGTTTAGTAGCACGTGCCCTAATGGCACCATATGGTACCACATGGAATTTTCAATGTTAAGATATGGCATGTAATATATCAAACAACTCGTAACAACATGTAATGAATGAATATAACGAGTAAATAAGGATAATGGTTATTGGTTTAGTAGCGCGTGCCCTAATGGTGCCGATCTCGTTTTCTATACGAGTCAATGTGTTCTTTGAATCGTACTGCAAAATTGCGGGTCGATAATCCTACATAGAATCTGTCGCAAAACGCACAATTCAGGCGGTAAACTCCGGATTGGGAATAACTCCCTCTCCATTTACCTTTCAGTTCTTCAAGTTTATTCGTTTAAATTCTCTCTATACATTAGCTTACTTAAATAGTAATTTATAATTTAGTTTTCATATTTATTTATTTTCTCTTAAGTGTTTTAAAATGTTGATTAATTCAATATATCCATGTACGATGCTATAACATGAAAATGTGCTCCCTTTATCCGCTTTGGCGGTAAAATCATTCCTGTTGATTTATGCTTATGGAAAATGATTCCTGATCCTTTTTCGTGTCTGGTTGTACAATTGATTGCAGAGCAACTTTGAGAAATGGTTTTGAATTAACTATTCCTTGGACCCAAAATTATCAAAAACAAAGCAGCCAGACAGCTAATTACTCCACGGCTCACTCCTGCCAAAAACTTCCATGGCTCAGTTTGCTTCCCTTTTTGCCGCTGTTAACAATAGGATTCGGAGTCTATCTTTAATATACGTCATTGAGATCAGGTGACCTTTCAGTGCCAGGGCTTGTATTTGTCGTCAGCTACGACGCTTGCCTTAATGATTCACGTTTCAAGGGAAATAGTTATAAAAAGTAATAAATAAATAAATAAATAAATAAATAAATAAATAAATAAAAATCATTATTATTTTTTTATTAAACTTTTTGGAGAATGTAAGAAATTATTCTAAAACAAAAAAGAGAATACAATTTCTAGGGAGCTGCTCAAGCTTTTCCTGAAAGGTGATGGTACTTTCCCTAATTTATTTTCACATGGTTTTTGTAATATAGTAATTTCCTTTACAGAAATTATATATAGTGTTTATCTAAACGTATTAGAATATTATAAAAGATCTCTCCTGATTGTGTGAGAGAGGAATCCGTGCTTGTAAACTGATACTATCAATATGAACAACTAGCAGAGGTACCCGGCGTTGCCCGGGATAATTACACTTGTACGTAAACAAAACATTCTCAAAAAATTAAATTATAACTTCCAATACGTTAAATAATAAGTCAATCTATACAACACAGAGCAAAGGGGTTATCCATTCTACTAAAAATACCAGGAAGTCTAGGTGATATACCGGGAATTTATCGAAACTCTTCTTGACTTGCCTCCCCACTGCGGAGCATTACCAGATATTTTAGACTCAAGTTTTTCTTGCCCTTGACGTAGAAGCTCTTATACCCTCTTGCTCTTTTCGAAACTCCCGTTGTTCAGATGTTTCAAACGCCCGTAGAGCTTTTTCTTTTTTAGTTGCTGAGTTTCCCCGACCAATACTCGTTCTTTCTCTTTCCTTTCCAGACACATAATTTTTTGCCAATCGTCTGGACGTTTGATAAGGAGGTCAAGGGAGACACGCCTGACTCCTTTGTCTAATCAATAGACGCTGCCTTAATAATGTTCTGTCACTGCATCTTCACTTTATGCTCATTATCACTTTTTTTTAAATAAATTTTGAAATATCTTAAAAATAAACACATGAAAACGCTTAGAATTAATACATTAAAAATTCTTAATGGAAATTTGAAAAAAAAATGGATGGACCTCTCCAAGGATGCCACTGCTAGTCTAAATAATTTCTTACTCACGTAATCTTACTTTAGATATACACTTCATGATGTTCCAATTCCCTTTCTTCTCTCGATGTCTTGAATCAAAACTTGGCCATTCATCACTTTGTGTAGTCTAGCGATTGCCCATTCTTCTATTGACATCTTTACCAGTTGTTCAATACACCACGGAGCTAAAAGAGTGCTTCCTCTGTCGTCTTTCCACTCTTTCCCAATAGTCTGCTAACTCTCCATTATCTCCAGTTACTGATCATTTTTAAAGATTTTCAAGAAATTGTCAAGTACTAAGAACTCTCTTTTCTAAGAAAAGCCTGATCATTGCACATACTTTACCTTTCATTGTTGGTCATGAGATATACAACCCCCCAACATAAGTATGAAATATTTTCTAAATGTTATTGCAGCATTGAAAAGATAATTTTTTAAGCTACAAATTATCCAAAGAATGTGACAAAACTTTTTTTTTATGAATTCTTCTATCCATATTGTACCATGTTAAACAAAAGGTGGTTTTCAAAAGTTATAACTTAAACGAGTAACAATATTTTTTTAATACAATATCTCAACATAAATATGGAATACACTGCTTCGTGTAACAAAAATATGGAATATACACTTTCAGTATTGTGTCGGTCCTCCTTTAGCTTTGATTACGGCTTTAATTCGCCTTGGCATCGATGCTACGAGGTTTTCACATAATTCTGGAGGTATTTCTTTCCAGGATTCTCGAATTGCGTTCTTTAACTCTGTGATGTTTTGTGGCTTCTTCTGCCGCACTAATGTTTTCATGTGGGCCCAGACGTTTTTAATTGGATTAAGATCCGGACTATTGGCAGGCCATGGTAAACGTGAGATTTGTTTGTCTCGCAACCAATTGTTCACTTTGTGTGCTCTGTGACAGGAGGCGTTGTCATCTTGATAAACAAAATCAGCATCTCCAAAGTGATCATCTGCTGCCTGTAGAACCAGATGCTCCAAAATCTCCAAATAAACGTCTGCATTGACAGTAGTTGTCAAAATTTCCATTGTACCAACACCTTTTGCTGATATTAAACCCCAGATCATGACTGCAGCTGGAAATGTTTTTGATGAAGAAGACAGTCTTGATGGAATTTTTCGGATGATTTTCTCCAAACGTTATTACCAACATTGTCGCCATAGCCAAGGCAAATCCTAGATTCGTCAGTGAACAAAACTTGTTCCCAATCTTCTACAGTCCATACTTCCTTGCCCAGTTAAAACTTCTCTTTTCTGCTTAACGGTTAGAAATGGCTTTGTTTTGGCTTTGCAGGAAACGTAATGACGTTCTCGCAATCGTCGCCATACAGTCTGGTCAGATACATCCACACCACAGCTTTTCCACTGCATTAAATTCTCTTGTGGTCTTGAAACTGTTTTTTCTGACAATTATAATTAATTGTCTATCATCTCTACGTGATGTGCAGCGAGGTCTACCACTTCTTCGTTTGTTGTTGATACTTCCTGTCATTTTCAACTTCAACAAAATTTTTGATACTGTACTTTGTGAACACTTAACCTTACTGGCAATTTCTTTTTGAGGTAAACCTTTAGCATGAAGGTTTTTAATGGTATTTCTCTGGTCAATCGAGAGCTCCTTTACTTTCACCATTTTGAGACAATTATTGGAGTGCACGATTTTTTCCTTGAATTTTGTCGTATTTATATGAGTAGTGAAGCTTGATATTTGCATCTAAGTTGCATAAAAGCAGTGATTGGTTTAATTTTTTCATTGATATCCAAATTTTTCATGGAATATTCCATACTTATGTTAGTGGATACAACCTATTCCATATTTTTGTTGAAGCAACCAAATATTAAACAAATCCTATTCGTTTGATTTATAAGTTGCATGCCAGTATTTTTATTTAAAGATGTTTACCATACATGGAATTAACGGGAAAAAAATCATGTCATATTCTCTGAATAATTTGTAGCTTAAAAAAATTATTTTTTTCAATGCTGCAATGACATTTAGAAAGTATTCCATACTTATGTTGGGGTTAGTATTTTGTTGGACCGTACAGAGTGTTTGTGAATTGTGTGTTGATACCATTGTTGATACCTATTGTTGCACAAACTTTCCTCTTCCAGCACGACAATGCGTCTTGCCACAAAGCAAGATCCATATCCGACTGGTTTGACGAGATGCGGTTTGAAGAACTGGATTGGCCCGCCCAGAGTCCTGATCTCAACCTCATCGAACATCTTTGGGACGAATTGGAACGACGTGTGAGATCCAGGATGGTTCGCCCTACATCTGTCCAGGAACTGATCACGACACTCCTCGAGGAATGGAGGTCAATACCTGTGGACACATACCGTAAATTTGTGGACAGTATGCCATAAAGGGTGGAGGCAGTGATAGCAGCTCGGGGTGGTCCTACACACTACTGATTGAAGCTTTTTGCGGCTTTACAGTAGAGCAACAGGTGTCCCAACTCCTTTGATCATGTAGTGTAAATAAAGAAGAATGTTTGTTTGTGGTTTAGTTTCTTATACAGTTTTAATCCGTAGTTGATGAAATTTTGCACACTTGATTTGCAAAGCATGAGGAAGGTCACTGTCTACTTCAGATTTCGAAAAAATAATAATAATCTACCGGTATATATAAATTTTGTCATACAATTTTCCCTGTGTTAACCTGGACGAATACGCGTGAAACGAATATGGTTGTACTGTAGATGTGCACAATGTATTTTGTTTGCGTATTTGTTCACGTTAACACAGGTATAAAAGCGTTTCAATAAAGGTAGCATTAAGGAACAGGTTGTGCGCCATAGGCTCCGTCAACAAGCGAGAGGCCGCCACTGAATTTTACCACCAGGCGACAGGCGTATATGTAATCTGTGCTATTGAACTATTGAGGTTCAAGTCCAGGCCGTGGTTTTTTTTTTACTATTTTTCTCTATTTAATTATTAATATCGGAGTTATGTCGTGAAAATATCCTCCAAAGACACATTTTCAGTTTAATAATTTAATCCAAAAGTAAAAATTAAGAATACATCGGAACTCCACAAAATTATTTTATTTATATGCATGATACATGTATGCACATTTCAGTAGCTACGGTACCTTCTTCAGTATGTCTACTCTTAGTATTATTTATTTCTACTTTTAGTAACCTTCCACAGTTGGTCATTAAGATTTTGTTCACGTTTAATTTAATGCAATTTAGGACAATTTTCTCCTACGAAAACTATGCAATTTTTCCACTTGGCGCGCTAATAATTACATCTGCACGGAGCCTATATTTGTCAATACATGTAGCATTACCTTTTTTATTGTTTTTTTTTTAAATATCAAATATCAAATTAATTCAAATCATTTGTTGATATTCATTTGAAAGCATTTTAATCCTTGATGTTCATTTGAAAAACATTACTTTTGAAATTGTGAGAGAATCGTTGTATTCATTTCAAATTGCGTTGTGAAAAATTTGCTGCTTTCAATTGGGTAAGTTAATTTTTTTTTGTTCTCTCTTTAGATGACATTCACTCCAAAT
>JAHWFO010044290.1:987052-1006095 GCA_023313115.1 Rhysida immarginata | reverse complement strand
AAGTTAATTTTTTTTTGTTCTCTCTTTAGATGACATTCACTCCAAATATAATTTCAAATGTAGTTCAAATGAAATTTTTTATTATTTAAAAGGTATTTTAAATTCCTCGAAGAAGAACATTGACAGAACTGGGGGAGAGACGCAGAGATAGGGAGGAACAGTTCATTGCTTCCAACTTGAAGTAGTAATTTTGGATATTTATTAAGTGTTGTCTACTTTTCATTATTCAAAGTTTATTAATAAGCAAGATTAAAGCAACAACAATAACGTAAGAAAAGAAATGAAAGACTCTTTAACCACAACAGTAAATAAAAAGAAAAATACAACCTTATCCTGTAAGCGCTTTTCGAGGGCGAAGCTCTCATCATTCAGCAGGTAGAATTACACAAACATATGAGGTTCGTAGATTTGGCAACAAAATACAGTCTACGATGCAAATTGCCCCGGGGAAGACTCTGCTTGAACAATTCAGTATAAACTACAGGTCACTGCACTGTCGTAGTCACAAAGCTCGTTCGTTAAAAACTTCACTTGGAAAATTTTTACGCAATTTTTACGCAAGCCATTGATGGGTAGCCGATACTGTCAGTCTGAGAAAGAAAGACACTGTTCGGTGAAGTCAATTAGCAAAGTTCGGAAATTTATGGGCGAGGTGGCGGACGAGGAGAATCGTCTCGTCGAATCAAACGGCTCACAGAGAAGCCAGGGAAAAGGCGGAGAATTCCCCCTTTTCCTCGTTCGTGATACCATTCGAATGAGAACGGAAAGACTCCAGCCCAGACGCTGTCGACTCTATCGGCTCCAGACGCCTCGGGGAATGGAAGTTCAAAGTAAGAGAAAATTTCGGCACGTACGTTGCAACAAAATACTGTTAAATGTCTGAACACTGTCGCACGTCCCTGGCGAGGAAATCGACTCGTCGGCTCGTCGTCGTCGTCTTTCCTCTCGTCGTGGCGTTCACGGGCGTCGTCGGGGTACGACATCGATGAACGCTCCTCTTCGTGTTCGTCGGCGTCGTGTGCCGTGGGCTCCAATAGCTGATAGAGCTCCGTAGCAAGAGCACTTACGAAAAGATGGAGTCTTTGCTGTGAGGCGTCGTTATCGGAAGACGTCTCGGCTCCTTCGTCGTGCGTCGGACTGCGAGCGCCGGCTCGCGTCGCCTGCTCGTGGCGTGGGCTTGCTTGCCTCTGCCTTCGGCGTGGGTTTGCCTGACGTGGGCGTTGGCGTGAGCTCGCTCGCTGCTGCCTTCGGCGTGGGCTTGCCTGACGTTGGCGTTGGCGTTGGCGTGAGCTCGCTCGCTGCTGCTTTCGGCGTTCGTCTCCTTTTTCCGACTGTCGCCGGTCGAGCTGCTGACTCTGCCGTGTTCCACGGTTGCTTCCCACACTCATCGAAGAGCAAACATTGTAACATGTTTCCGCTCCTTCTCTCTCTCCTACTCTCTCCTCGTTCGTTCTTCCCGCTTGCTCTCGTCTGACGTCGTTCGCCGTCCGCCAATCCCGATTCAAAACGTCGATCTCTCGGATTGTCGCCCAATGTCGTTTTCTTATTATCTGCGTCGCGGAGATCCGAACGTGAAAATATCGTCGGACGACGACGTTTGACACGTGACAATACATCAACTGGACTCTTCAAATCAACAAGCACGCTGTATTGTGGTCTTTAATAATCGTTCGATTTACATGTTAATTGATACCCATCGCAATGCTACTGAAGAAAAGAATGAGTATTGCTCAAAGAAGACAAAAATTCTAATAACTGAAAATCTATTTGAGTTATTATTTAACTTTTACAGGTTGTTTTGTTTACCTACAACTGTAATTATCCCGGGCAACTGTTATATATATAAAGAAGGATGTTTGTTTGTTTTTATATACAAATCTACAGTTTTATTCCGATCTTGATGAAATTGCACACTTGATCTTCATAGCATGAGGAAGGGCACTGTCTACCTCAGATTTCGTAAAAAAAAATAACTGTCGATAATAAATCGACATTCATGATGATGGCAATGCATATTAATTAGAAAGTATCTCATGACCAACAATGCAAGGCAAAGTTTGCGCAACAATAGGTATCAACAATGGTATCAACACGCAATTCACAAACACTCTGCACGGACCAACAACATACATATCGTGATCAATATAGGACAAAGTTGTGCTTTATAAATAAGGTTCAATTTGTAACAATGCATAGAATTCCTGTTGTTCGGGCTTTTCATAGAAATGATAATTCTCAGAACTCAACATTTTCTTGAAAGTCATTAAAATGAGCACTAACTGGAGGTAAAAGAGGGTTACCAGACTATTGAGAAACTGAGCAAGTGGTGAGTGATCAAGTATTCATCGAAGTTCTCAGGCGGCCCTCGATGATGCAAGCGTATCAACAGAAGAAACTGCGGCTGGTAGACTACACAAAGTGATGAACGGCTAAGTTTTGCTTTAAGACATCGAGAGCAGAGTGCGAATTGTAACAACTGATTACCAAGTAGTAAGTAACCCCAAAAATTTTTTTGCGAATTTTCATTATGAATTTTTACTGTATTATTTCTAAGCGTTTTTGTATGTGTTCATTTTTACTGTCTATTCACATTCAGATATTGCAAAATTTATTCTATAAAGCGTACGATTTATCACCAAGCTGAGTTGGTAGCACAGTAGATTCAAACATTTCCTAAAATATCCCCGAAACATTAGGACTATAACAGTGTGAATATGAATGTTTTGGAAACAAAGGTGGTCATGATTGAAGATTCGTTTCCAAGAATTATTAACAACGAGCATGGACTGCCAACACGTGAGCAGCCAATATACAGCTGATAACACGACACTTCATGCTTTTCATGACTAACCTTGTTTTATTGCACAATCGTGCAGGGTCCAAGTTTCTCAGTAGCAAGACTGAAGTTCCTTCTTTGAGGATGAGGTTGTGTGGTCGCATTCCAGGTGACTGGACAAAGTTTAGAAACTCAGATGGAAACTCTACAACTTCATTCTGATTGACAACAGTGCCAGTAGATCGGAAAGAACTTGCTGTTTCAGGCAACATTTTTAGAAGATCCAGACAAAAGTCGACTTCATCATTTTGTGGAGCCAAAATTGCAAGTTCACACAACCAGGTGGAGTCTTTGTAGTTGTTGTTCATGTTAGAAAAGACTTTTGCCTTGAGCTCATCTACTGTGCCAATATTTGTCCACAAGGTTGTTGATGATGTCGAGCTGTTGGTACAAAGGCAATCTTTCACTGCCAATGGCAAGCAGTTGCTATGAAAAGTGTTCAGCTGTTAA
Source organism: Rhysida immarginata (assembly GCA_023313115.1). Taxonomy (NCBI): domain Eukaryota; kingdom Metazoa; phylum Arthropoda; class Chilopoda; order Scolopendromorpha; family Scolopendridae; genus Rhysida; species Rhysida immarginata. The sequence goes on along the minus strand of JAHWFO010044290.1, from coordinate 1,002,809 downwards.
ATCTCCAAACAGACGGGCTCTTATGTTGGGCTTCAGTTCCAGTTTCTGAACGTGTTGCCATAGAATGGAGATGACGGGAACATCTTTGCATTCAGCTTTTGTGCCTTTTGGGATGACGGGAAGGGTCTGTCGAAAGTCCCTGATGTCCTTCAAAGTCTTGTCAACAATTTTCAGCTCCTTGATCATCCCAGACAATGAGCCGTATTTGTTGCAAAACCTTGGCCATGGTTGAATTGTTGAAATGTTGCAAATTGGAGAATCTGCTTTGGCCAAGATCAAAGGAATCTTAAAAGCTGAATATATAGTTCTGCCTCCAGTAAGAAATGTTGGTGCAATACCAGAAGATGCCACAGCAAGAGCTGTGCAGTGCTGCCTGGTCTTTCGGAGAAAATGGTTGATCAACAAAGGTTTTTTCCCTTGTGCCCCCAGGCGTATCAAGAAAGAAAAGTTTTCCGGTCTGTCTTCTGATAGCATCAATTATTCTGTTGTAAGCAGCTTTTTGGTCATCGAGTAGCTTTGGCTCATTTTCAGCAACAAAAGCTTCTAGTTCATCTATCTTATTCTATCTATCTATCTTATTCTTCTATTACGCTTTACGTGGTCAGAGGAATTAGCATCCCCCAAAAGAGAGAGAGAGAGAAGAGGGGGTAAAAAAGCTTTATATCTCCACCATGCACTTGACCTCGGATCAATTTGACCTGCCTAATACCTTCCCAGGGTCGACCTCAATTACCATACAAAATTTAATCAAAATTGGTCCAGCCATTTTGGAATGCATAGCGAACAGACAGACAGACAGACGGACAGACATGCATACAGAGAATTTTATATATATAAGTCTGGAAAGACTAGAAAGTGTTTTTGAACTTTTATTTATTTTATTCGGAATTCACTTCTTTAAAATAAATTACTTGAATGCTTCAACTGTAGCTTTCTGAAATAAAGTTCTTTTATTTTCACATTTAAATTCTAAGTTCCATCTCTTGTTTCTTTACCACGTGACAATGAGTAGAAAGATTCAAATAAGTAGGCCGAGATGGTTCGGTCAAGTGGAACGAAGAGATGAAGACTATGTGGCAAAGAGAATAGTGAAGTTGAAGCTTCCAGGAAAGAGAAGAGCTGGGAGGCCCAGGTTAAGATGGATGCATAAGGTTAATGATGATCTGTGGGAGAGAGGATGGCCATAAAGGGAAGCCCTAGACCGTGAGAGGTGGAAAAAAAGAATCACGGAAAGCAATACTGGCCCCCATTTAAAAATGATAATAGTTTAGATAAAGAAGAAGAAAAGGAAGATGAAGTGAAATGTTTGTAAATTTCTTTTAATCTGTTTTTATGCAAAATAATTTGAGATCATGTAATTCAAGCATGTACTTACCTATTTAAGGAGCAGTTAGCTGCGTCTAATTATCGCACTTTATCCACATGGGGAAAAAGAAGAACTTAACTGATTTCCAAAAGGGGCTCTTTATTGATGTTGGATCCACGGTTCAAACAATCAAGCAGCTTATTGGATTCTCGAACAGTGCGATTTCCAGAATATTTAACCGCTGAAAAATAATCCACAGTCTTTGTCTAAAAAAGGTAACTGTGATTCAAAGACAATCAATCATGAGCAACTCCACTTCATAAAGAATGCTTGGGACATGTTGAAACGACAAATTAAACGCAAGTTCCTCTGTACGATTGCTAAGGGACTATCTACTGACTTTGATATATACTAACCATCATTGACTGTGTACTAACCCGCAAACATTCTGTAATTAGGGCCAAAGAAGTCCTAATCCGCAAAAATGCTTCTAGTTCATTGGTGACTGAACCATTACATTAATACTGTAACTTACACTTTTTAAACGCATACCGCACATAGCATTTACACATATCATTTACTGTCAGTTACGAACGAATTAGGCTGGAATTTGTAAATTGTTTGTGCGCGAGGAGTGAGATAGTTTGGATAAGTCGATTTATATTGTAGTTAGAATGTAGAAAAAGGAGCTTTTGTTAGGAAATTTCTTGACACAACACATGATTAAAACTCGCAACACATGAACAACGGAAAACTATAGTTATATACAGGTTCACTAAAACCAGTATCGTTATAGATAAGTTTGATTTATAGAAATCTATCGGGATCGTAGGAAATAATGTTATGGGCGGATTTATATGAATATCATTATAGTAATGTGTCATTAAAGGTATGGCTATAAGATCTTTCGAGAAAAGAATGCAAATAATAAAAATTATAATAAGTAAAATTTTACGTTGTTTTAAACATGAATTAAGTTTTAAAGCTGCACCAAATCTAAACATTGACTCAAGATATAAAGAATACCTATACGATTAAAATTTTTGTCATGTACATTAATATTTCTCTTTTAAAATGTAAAATGTTTTTCCTTAATTCCAGCAAGGATATTGAATTGTTTTATGGGAAATGTAAGTGTTGTCGTGACATTTTCCTCTCCTAAGGAAAGGATTGCCAAACACGTCTTTCTGAGTGAATTAAGGCATTTCCGAATATCCAGATGATTTAAGAAGTTCTCCTTCTTTCTAGTAATAAAAAATATGTAGAACGTATAGAATTTTTATGTGTCGCATGATTCGTCCAAGTCGGTGCCGTTTCCCCGTCTGTTAATGAGTTTCTTCAAGTGTACGCGTGGCGTCGCTCCAGTACATTTCCATTCTCTCTTTATTGTTGTGGCAGCCGCCAGAATCGCCATCTTGCTGTTCTCCGTAGTAACATCTCGGAATAATTAGTCGGCGGGAAATTAGTTTAACACGGGAGCGAAACGTAATCCTAATTAAGAGACACGGAGCGGATTAACATCGTCGGGAGTCTTAATTGAGATGGCGGCAATATGTCATTGGAGCAGCGGGAAGGAGGAGGAAACACTCGGAAAAATGCAAAGAAGCAGGCGAAAGGGAAGACGCTGGAAAACCGAGACAATAAAGAGGATAAATGCCAGACGAGTAAAAGACTCGATGCATAAACGGAACGAAGTGAATAAAATGGAGTGGGAAGGATTTTAAAATCATTTTTACAGAACACAAACGAATTAAACTTTAAAGCTTAAAGCCTCGTTGCAACGGCTGAGCTTTCAAAGTTACTTCGTAATATAAAAGTAAATTATAAACTTTAAACGAGCTTTAAATTCTATGTATGTAAGTCAAGCGAGATGAGGTTTTAAGAAAATAATAGTCTAGCCAAAAGTGTATTTCTTTTCCTTGAGTCTTAAATTCATAATCAAAGCAGGCATTTATATAAACACTTCTTCTGGTTTCTGCACATGAACAAAATGCAATTGCATTACCGTTTTAAATTGTTGCATTTTCTATTAATTTATTGTTTTTACTGTGACTTTAATAACTAAAAATGAATTTTGAGATGCTAGCATAATCTCTACAATGCCTTAATAGAATTATTCTTCATCTACAAAAAATTTAAGTATTAAAAGTATCATTTATCTAAAACATGATAAAGAGGTGCATACTGTCAACACCTCCTAGAAAGAAAGCCTGTGCACTGAAAATTCATACATTGTTACATGGTCATAAGAAGTCATAATTTAGGGCTTATTTTTGGTAGGAATACGATTAACAATGCCTTTTTATGATGATGTAACAATGTATGAATTTTCAGTGCACAGGCTTTCTTTATAGGAGGTGTTGATACTGTGTGCCAGTCACTTTATCTACATTGGAATTAAATACATTCTTAATTTTTTTTCTTCTCGAGTCTTCTTAAAAATACGAAAGTAACTGATTGAAACATTGTACAAAATTGCAACAGTCCAATAAGGTTTATTGTCTGGGACAATATATACGAGGAAATTGGAAGTTCTGTAGGCAATACTGCCCCAGCATATTTTTTTATAAAGATTTAAATCTTTTATAAATTTTTTATTAAAAATTCATTAATAAATGTAATGTTTACAAATGGTTTAAACGGTTTTACAGCATTATCTGTCAAACAAAATAGTGTTAAAGGGGTTATAGGTTTGGCGGTGGGAATATGGCGAAGCAGCATTCTGTTGAAAGATGAAGTCCTCACTGTCAAGAGCTAATTTTCAATCATGCCCAGATATGTGTACCCTGACATAACTTCTCCCACAATGAAAATCGGGCCATGAATTTTGAATTTTGACGGTCAATTTCAACAAGACTAAATTCTAACAAGATAAGAGGAAAAAAGGGTTTGCAAACCACGCTTTTATAATGTTTTATTTAGTGACCTAAATAAAGCTTAATTTTGCAACAATAAACAATAGATAGATACATTTAACTCTCGCCATAACGAATTGTTTGTTGTGGAAATTGGACAATTCGTAATAATGAATTAGTACCATTAGAACGCGAACCAGTGAGCTGATTTGAAAAAAATTTTTTAACATACATTTTCATCGATCCTGTGTATGTGTGTTAAGTTTCAGCTCCCTAGCTTGTCGGGAAGTCGGTTTAATATTGATTACAAGATTTGACCTAAACATACTAACAAACATTACATATTAAATAAAAGCTTTTAAAAAAGCTTGTTGTATCTAACCAAATTGATAATAGAACGACTGAAATAAATTCACCGCTGCAAACACCATGTACATTTGTGGATGTCTTGAGGCTTTTCTTTTTACTACCTTGACACTTCGGTAAGAAAAACGACGTTAGTATATACGTAGTAAAAAGGTAATTCAATAAATAACTGGCCAAAGACAAGAAACTGGAATACAGGCATTTTATTGTTACATGTACAGTCGGCTACAAAACTATCTAGCCACCTTGCAAGGTTGTTTGTAAGTACTTTTGTTGCCGACTGTACTCTCCCCCATTTTCAGACACTTATTCCAAACATAAAATGATTTAGAATGGCATTCCCTTGTGACTCGCCATCTCCGAAACTAATGCACGTACAATGCGTATAAATTGGACGATTATCGGGCTATGCAAGAAAGACAGGTTAGAATGAAAACACTGGTTAGAATGCAAAAAGACAGGTTCCTAAATCAACATCAAACTCATCTGCCGCAAGAAGTATGGAAACTTACCTACAGAAGAGTGGATCCAGTGCTGTACTTACCAAGAATGTCAATCATTTGTTTTGAAGTGATAGTCCCGGTAAGCCGTCCTATTTTCTTGGCGATAATTGTCACAGAAGCCTCAATACTTATCAATGTGTGTGAACAAAACTTGACTTTATCTGCGAACAAACCTACAATCACCTACTCTGAAGTGGGTGCATCTTATGGATGTCCAGTGTGTTCTTTTCTTGAATGGTTGTTTGTCCTTCCCGAAATTTCTTTGTCTATTGAAAAGGTGAATAGATGATACATTAAATGAATAGATATTTTAGAATTGCATATAATAATTATTGCGGATGTAAATTAAAGGATCCATAGAAGCAGTCTGTAGGTGAAAAATGTTTTTTTTCAACAATGTTAGAAGTTTGGATATGCAAGTGAAATATTTTAGAGTTCATCTATGGCAAAACTCGTTTTTAATTCGAGTATTTTTGAACGGTTAGTCGTGAAATTTGACATTTTGGCAGTGTTATAAACTGCATAAATATTTATTTAACGTAGTGGGAGTTTATTTCTCGGTCAAAATTAGCGCCAAGCGTTGAATTATTAAATCGGGTGTCTGAAATTTATATATTATTTTATTCCAGGGTTCTTGTGTCTCGTCCTTCTTTTCTTCTACATGTTTTATATATACTTATATTATAAAACATATTTGATAACACAGCGTCGATTTTACTCCAAAAATCGTGGGGAAGACGTTAAATTAATGATTTTTCGATTGAAAAATGGAAGGAAAAATTCTGCGACCTGGATTCGAACCAGGAACCTCGACTATCATGGCCGACGCCTCTACCAATTGGGCTATCGCAGAAACCTGGACAGCCAAGCTGTCTCAAGGTGTCTTAAAGACAACCAAGTTGTCACGGTTGAAAGACGCTAAGAACAAATGATAATCACTGGATGCTAGATCAGGGCTATACGGAGGGTGATCAAGTTGTTCCCGTTACTCATCGAACCCAAGATCTCATCACGTTATTTGGGTGGAAACAACTTGATCCGTATAGCCTTGATCTAGCGCCTAGTGATTTTCATTTCTTCCTGCACTTAGAGAAGCACCTTGGCGGTCAGCGCAACGACAACGATGACGACGTCAAAACGGCTGTCTTGGAGTGGCCAGCAAATCATTGCCGATTTCTATGAGGATGGAATTCAGAACTGGTCGTACGATATGAGAATTGCCTTAATATACTAGGTGTGTCTGTAAAGTTCCAGGACTGGATTCAGAACTCGAAAACCGGGAATGATATTCCAACATGCCTTTAATAATCTTCAAAATAATCACCTCCTTTAGTAATGCACTTCTGTGCACGGCTTTACAAGTTGCGGAAACATTGTTTGTATTCCGCAGGAGGAACGCGTCGACGTTCGGCTGTCACATTTGTCTGGATGTCCTGAATGTCCTAAAAACGCTGTCCTTTCAGGCTGGTTTTCAATTCGTGGAACTCAATCAGGCGAATAGCAGCCTTTCCGATACTGAGTTGGTCCGACATCATCCGAAGTGTCATTCGACGGTCCGATTTCACTAATTCGCGGACTTTCTGCACCATTTGCGGCGTGTGCGCAGATTTTGACCGTCCGAGCGTGGGTCATCTGCTTCAATTGTCCTGCCATCATGAAAACGGGAATACCACTCGAAAATGCGTGATCGAGACATTGCATCATCCTCATATGCTGTTTTCAACATTTCGTGAGTATCTGTCCCCGTTTTACCTAGTTTGAAACAAAAGTTAATGTTCACTCTTTGATTCATCTTTACACTATGACAATGACTGCTGCGATATACTGCTCTCATGCGTGTCTTTACACTAATCACATATCCTTGATATACACAACTAATGCGCCTGGTCGCTGGATAGTTAGGTTATCACATGCATGGATTGGCAAGTTTGTACATGATAGCATTTCTTTATAGCACGTGCAGTCCTGGAACTTTTCAGACACACCTTATAGGTGGAAATTATGTTGAAAAATAGATGAAAGTTCAGGCTTTCATATGAAAACTAAGATGTTAAAAAATTGCCTTTTTTATATCAAAACAGTACTTACTTAAAAAACACACTTCGTGATTCCATTTTGATGAATTATGTGAAAGAATTAAGCCATGTGCAATTATTATGCTCAAACAAAACAGAAAAAAGGGAACGCCCAGATGACAACTTGATTCTAAAAATAATTACTCAGTGAAAGTAAAAGAAAGACATTTATTTCTTATCTGCAAAGCGGTTTGAACTTTCCCTTGGACAGGTTGGATAGGTGTAAGATTGTAAGTTTAAAAAACATCTCAAATGTGTGCATCTAATATAGACCTTCAATCTTTTCATTTTCTTTGTTCTACCTTCCTTCTACAATAGTTTATCTTGACAGCTTTCCTAAGTTAAATTAAGTTTTTATAATAAGCCTCATGCTATTGATTTCGAGATTTTCAGTCATTGAATCCCACTGCTCCACTGAGGCGCTTTGTAGCTCTGATACATTGCTGGAGTGGGATGACTCACGAAGATTGTCCTTTCCAAGCCATCCCAGACATGTTGTATGTCATACAATTCTGGAGATCTGGCTGATCACTCCATTCGTTGAATATTTTCATTTTCAAGATTCATCACCAGAGTTGCTCTGCGAACGAGTATAATCGTCCATAAAAATGAACTGCCGATCAAAGGAGCCTTTGAGGAGCCTAATATATTCGTTTCTAAAATGTCATCTCTGTAATACTGACCATTCATGTTGCCTCCTTGAAACACATCGAAATAGCATGCATCTGCCGCGCATACTTTTTATTTACCATCTCTTTAAATAATGTTGTAAACAACAATACAGGGTGAATTTTAAGTACACCCACAAACTTTTAGGGGAGGTCGTGTAGGTGATTCTAAGCCAAAATGTTCATATGAACATGGGTCATATTTTGAACGATAACTGAGAAATGAACAGCAATAAAAATGCCGCCTCCAAAGTCAACAAGTTAATAACTCAGGTTCTCTAACACCTAGGATAATGTAATTTAGGTGAATAATAGAGTACATTAAACTGTGTGTACCGTTAAAATCTGATCGAATTCCAACGAGAAGTTTTCGACTTACGCAGTCAACACTGTAACACGTGCTGGTCAGTAATCACATGTGAGTATTGTTCGCATACTTAGAAGGCGATCAAGAGGCTTCTTGTTGACAATGGATGCACTAGACCTGAATTGTGTGACCCAATTCAATATTGTTTGGCCTGTCGGAACTTTTCCATTCCTGCCAGTGTCTAAATGTCGAAAAACTCACTGCGTAGCGGAATCGTTGTTTTTGAAGAATGGTTCCGCAGCGAAAGCTCGATGTTATACCAACCAACGCTGCATGATGACTAAAGGCTTTAAAATGCCTTACTCAGCGATATGTGTTTCACCGCGCCGTCTACAATATGTCGCCGTGGAGCCAAATTTAAATCGTTCAATTGTGTTTGACCCATCCTGTAAATTGCTACTATAATGTCTCGTACTAGATACACGTTATATTCATTCTTCCGCTACTTATTGGTTTTACAATGTCCGTCTATCCGTCCGTCCGTCTATACCCATCATAATATCTGTATTTTTTGAAAGTTGAAATTTGGAATGTACCTTATTACGGGCCTGTGCACTTTCACTATTTAATATGGTTTTGACTGGCCCATTGTTGTCGGAGTTTCGAGGGTGATATTTAGAGGAAGGTCTACGTTATTCATGTATGTAAAGGAATCAAATTCGGTATGCAAATTCCTTTAAGTAAGATCTACATTACTATGAATTTTGGGCCAAATTGTCCCAATGGGTCGAGTTGTGGGGGGTGGCAACCACTTGGTGGCAACATATGTAATATATCATTCGATTGGAAATGATGAGAAACGAAAGAAGATAGAGCTCTTTTACATTTTCTAAATACTATGTTTGAGAAAATCAATTTTTCGATTAAAAAATTGAAGGGGGTTAAAGAGTGCAGATAAAAGGATAATAATAGATGATCTCAGGGCTTCCGGTACTTTCTTTTACCTTCCTCGGGAGGATTAATTTCTTGTTACACAGTAATTTAATTGTAAAATTGATCAAGCCCAAGAAATAAAGCCAAATCATCTAGAAATGCATACGAGAAGAATTCTCAGGGGGAAAATCCAAAAGAGAGATTAAATACATTCCAATCGAGTAGCCATTTTTTTTTTCAATAAAAAACAAAATATATATTTTTATAATCACATTTTATTTTTCCATTACATTTAAAAGAAAATTGCTTAATAATAAAAAAGCCTTTCCCGAACGAATTTAATAAATTTATTATAATCATTTATGGAGGAAGATTACTTTTCACCTTTGCCTTCTCTAATAACAGAATATTAATATTTCATCATTTTTGAAACAATGAGAAAGAATTGCATTACGAATATTTACTCATAAATGACAATGCTGTATATATACTTATAATCCTCATCCTTAAATAAAATAAGAAGGACTTACGTTCAAGTTATAACCTTTAACATCTTTAATCTTTCCGGTTTTTGTTTATATATTTACATCATCAGTATCGATTTGAACGTGAGGTTTAATAATTAGAGCAAACTCCTTCATTTGAATAATTGATTTTCGTTCCCTATCACAGCTTCATCTTCATTTCATAGCTTTTGCCATGCTACTATGATTTATAGGATTTTTTTTGTGTTTTTTCCTGAACGCTAATTTTAGTCTTTGAATTGACATAAATAAACGTTATAAAGCCCGTTTTTATTAACAAATCTGAAATTTTATATTCCTTATTTCAGCGTATCTTTTACAAATAAATTTCGCAAATAATTTGATTTTTCTGCATTATTGACATGTTCTGCTAAGAAGTAATCATAAAAAGTGTATTTCATTTCACATTTTTATTATCTTAAGAGAAAAATATTTTTAATAAATTTTATTTATTTCAGGAATAAATAGTATTGTTTTCCTATTAATCTCTTTTATTACCTTCCTATTATATTAACCTCTTTAAAATGTATAATAATATATCAATAAATAAATAAATTTATAAATAAATTAATAAATAAAACAATTTTACCAGTTGGTTTTTATAGTCCTTTTGTTGCGTAAATTAATAAATAATAAATAAATGAATGATGATGATGATAAATGATAAATGAAAATGATTTATTAATACATTTTAAAGAGGTTAATATAATAGGAAGATAATAAGCAATAACATATTCAATTTAGCACGTCTAAGTAACTTCACATTAATATTCTTTGCTTATAAAAGCAATTTTAATTTTAAAAAATAGAAAATTTTGAATTTTATGCAAAATAACTCCAAGTTTTCGTTAATTCTTATTGTTCCGATTGTAATTCAATATTTCCGTCCCTATAAAATGAGAAATCGGATTTCTTACTGTATAGGGCCCAAATTGCTATGATATTGCTTATAGTTGCGATATCATGAAGAACCTGATTTCTGATTTAGTGATCTGTGATTTTAATAAATTGTGACGCTCATGTTTTTAAGATTTGATAGTTAGCCGTCACTGCATATTTCATCGTATGTTTTAGATTTATTAAAAATCACATTCGGAATAAGGAGAAATATGTTTAATCATAATTTAGATCTGCCCGAGTGATGCAGATGCTCTGCCATGGTGAAATTGCCACTCACTTATTTCCCGCTTTTGCGGTCGCACTTAGTGATACGTTTGCGTCAACAGCGACATTACAACGGTCGCTGGTCGATAGCCACACCTATTCACGCCTCGTGAGAATTGGCATTCTGTACACTTAGACATTATATTAGTCATAGATTTAAATATGACTCATATCTATTGCCTGCCCCGCTTAACCTTGCTATACTTTTCTGTACATACATGCTTTGGCAGTCACTGGATATATGGATTGCTGAACATACTAGTAGACCAAGTTACATACGAGTATTAGGAAATTCATAGTAATTTAGAGTTAAACCTATTATATTATTTTAAAAAATGAGGAATCGTGATCTGCACAAAAAGAGCGTGTTATTGTGTCTCGAAAACATGATTTTGCTTTCTTAAAATTTGGTGTTGGCTATTTGTTTTTTCTTTCTATTTGTATTTTCACACCTTCCTAAAAACGACTTCTGCCTCTACATAAATGACTTTCGGAAATAGCAGAAATTACGGAAGTAAGTTCAATACAGATCTTATTCTACTTTCTCAATAGCAATATAATGTAGTGATAATTTTTCATGTCCCAGCTTCTTAAAATTAGTGATAATGGGTTTCATTGTAGTGTTAAGAAAATAATCTGTATGCTGCAAATAAGGATTATTATAGCATTCAACAGAAAAAGTTCATCTTTCTATATATATAAAGAAGGGTGTTTGTTTGTGGGTGGGTTTGTTTGTGGGTGGGTTTGTTTTTTATATTCATCTACAGTTTTATTCCGATCTTGATGAAATTTTGCATACTTGACCTTCAAAGCATGAGGAAGGTCACTGTCTACCTCAGATTTCGGAAAAATAATAAATATCGATAAAAAATCGATATTCATGGTTATGACAGGGCATATTAATGAGAAATATCTCATGACCAACAATGCAAAACAAAGTTTGTGCAACAATAGGTATCGACAATGGTATCAACGCGCAATTCACCAATAACAATGAGCAGAAAATTATGATTCAATGTTAAAGCAATCTTTCCAAGAATTATAACAATGAACATAAAATGATGATGCAATATGGATAAGTTTCAATTTGTAACAATGCATAGAATTCCTGGTATTCAGGCTTTTCTTAGAAAAGAGAGTTCTTAGTACTTAACAATTTCTTGAAAATCTTTAAAAATGATCAGTAATTGGAGATAATGGAGAGTTAGCAGACTATTGAGAAAGAGTGGAAAGACGACAGAGGAAGCACTTTTTTTTAGCTCCGTGCTGTATTGAGCAAATGGGAAGCAAGTAAATAGAAGAATCGGCGACCACTGGTATTGAATTCGTGGACAAACCATTGTTGAAATTTGGTATAGACCTTTTCATTACATTATCGCATGGGCGCCGCCATTACGGATGAGCAAAAAAAACCCAAAAAAAAAAAAAAACGTAAGGAACGTGAACTACATCGATTCAAAAGAAGAAATTGTGTTAGAAGAAAATATAGCAAACCTTGAAGTTCGTGCAATAGCTCGTTATTTCTGCAGCTTCGCTACGGAACGATACGACGCCTAGGAATCAAAAATATCACTCATAATGGCGGAGGACTACAATGTCCCTCCTGGTGGACAATATGTTCGCTAAAAAGGTCTATAAGCTTTGCAGATATAAGACAACTCTCAAAAATTTGACACAGACTGGCTGTATACAAACTTGAAAAAGGATTTCGGCAGCAGATGGATAAACAGAAATGCTGCAATTATTTAAAAAAAGGCTTGTCTTCAAATGTGACTTTAGAGGACTCGAACTCGGATTATAAGAATGCGTGAAGCATTTGAGAATTCGGATAATAATTATGAAATCCTATAACATTAAACGATATTATTTATGATTTGGAAAGCGATATTTAATTTAATGATCTATTTCAAAGTAGTCCCCATTGAATGCGATGCACTTGTACCATCGATTTTTCTGCCAGTCTTCAATGACATGCTCGGAGCCATTTTTGAGAAGTCCTTCAAAATCTCTCGGCAGGCATTTTCTTCAAAATGAGAAAAAGAAGAAAAATCAATAACGAGGAATACATTGTATTGGGTTGTTTCATAAGTATTGCCGATTTCGCCTATGCTACTTTGCGTGAGGCCTACGGTGCGTAACGTTAACAGGAATACGACAACGCCCTACAAAAGGACTGGGTAGGACTGGTCCGGAAGTTTCTCCAGTATTGCACGTGTAGCGGTGCAGACATTAACGTCATGGTCAGACTAGTGATTTTGCACAAATGCTGAACTTGGACTGAATGTGCGGGAACCGTTGCTAATGTTAATGGAACATGGAGTGAGTGCACAACGAGTGACAGAACTGTCCGTGAATTATTTGCGCAGTTTGGCGGTGGTGATATGGAAATTAATCGTAACCCAGTAGAGTGAGATCCGGAACAGTTACTTTTGAATCGTAACCCTCGTGTGTAACTTGTGAATGGAACCCTATGAAATTTTTATTATGTCTGATAATTATCATAACGTTACCCGTCGTTCTTCTCTCAAAATAAGAGCAGCGGTGTTGAAGTTTTTTTTTCGTAAGAGCACTGACTACACCTCCATGTCCATCTTCTTTCAAATTGACGGTCTACCGTCTTTGAACACTTTAAAATACCTTCGAGCTGTGCTACAGGGTATAACCGACTCTCCATAGACTTTTTTGTAGCAATGTATTGGCTTCAGCAAGTCATTTGTTCACACAAAAAAAACAAAATTTTAACGCAGCTTATGTTCATCCATGATTGCTGCAGTCCTCCACTTCTGCGGTGTCACAGGCGCACAGCGGAAGTCAAAGCAATAAAGCTAAACACCACTTTTCTATTACACATTCAGTTATCAGGTAACACAAAATTCAAGTTTAGTACTAGAATTTAATATGAATAAAAAATTATGATTTTTTTATTGAACAGCCCTGGTAAATTTCGAAAAAGCTCATTATGAAAATATTTATGCAAATCGTTTATTGTATACAGCCATTGCTATTTTTTTGCTTTCACAACTGATTCCTAAATGATGCACAAACATCATTGCCCATGATAAAATTTTCAGACAGAAAGAAAAGTAATTCCTGCCATTTACTTTTTTGTTGTTGTTATTGTTTATCAGCATACATAATGACTGTGTTGTTACTGTTATGCATGAAACCAAACTGACGAAGGTTCATAAATCATAGATTATGTAGCGTGTTTTGTTTCGACGACCCTTGTTTGTCTCCTTTATGCCTTCGGCTTTTCTCTTTTCATCTTCATTTAATTCTTCCATCTGTTTCAGGGGAGTTCTTCCAGCACAGGATAGAAGACACCCTCTGTGTGTGTGCGTGTGCATGTGTGTGAACGTAAACTTGGACCCCCCTCTCTTCCCGGCTTCAACCCCCTCCCCGGCCCGGGGCCGCCCCCCTCCCAAGTGGCATTAAATTCCGTGACCCTCTCGGAAAGATGACGCAATTAACCACAACGCGTACATAATTGTTAGCGTCGTGAAAGGCTCGTGTGGTCTCCTCCTCCCCCCACCCTCCAGGGGCGACATCTCTCGGCCCTGCCGGCAACTAATTAATTTTGCACTTGTTATTACTGTATTTATATCACAATTGTGATGATTATCGCCACCGAGAGTGTCACGCGCTCAACACAAGCGAAGGCGTCTCGGGCGACACGTGCCCACGAGCCAAGAACAACAACAACATCAACAACAACAACGACGACGACGACAACGGTGCAGCCGTCGCACCCACGAAGAGGAAAAAGAACGAGGAAAGAGAAAGAGAGGGCGTAGGGAGGGGGCAGCAGACAGAGGCGGGGAGGACGGAAAAGGAAAAGGAAAAGCCCGACACACGTGCGCAAGATTTTCTACGGGTTTACACTCATCAAAACCAATATTCAATTAATGAACATGTGGCCATTTATTTAATATTCTCCCTTCTGTTGTTATTGATGCAATTATTGTTGTTTCCTAGCAATTATTGCGCGCGGTGTTTCCTTTATGGGTCCAACGAGAAAGGGCGGCGGCGCTCGAGAGCGGTCGGAGCTCTTGTTTTCGCCAGCATTCTTGCTCAATTACAAATGACAATCAGACGACGAGCGATGGAAGGCAGTTCGAACCTGTTCTGCGGTCACTGCTAACTGGAGTTTTCGGCCATATTCCCTCCGTTGTGCTTAATCTCGAATGGAGCAAGTGTGAAGTGAGAGGAGGAGCGACAATACCCTATGCTGGACAAGAAAATTATTTTTTTAACTGTCGTTTATAATGCGGTTGAAGTTGAAAGTGATTTGCAATGATTAATTAATTAAAAAATTATCCACTAAATACAACCCTTCGTCATTTCACATCAATTTTGTCTGAATTTCCTTAATTGCTGGTCATCATTATATCCAGATTTGCTTTAATTTGCATCGACAAAATAAATACTTTACTGCGATTTGCGCCCTGCTTTTTCCACTTTTTATTTTGCAGTGTGGCCTTAAACATGCATGTCATTTTAAATGGGGATTTCATTTAATTCAAGAAAGCGTGAAGTGCATGACTAAATTAGTCTAAATGTTAAATTTTTAAAATTTCTATTTATATAATTATTAATCATGAGAAAATGAATCTCGATATAACGAATTAATAAATATAGTCCATAAAGCAATAATGTGAATGTATTTATTTAATTCTATAAAATTTTATAAAAAATTCTTTAAAAACATTGGTTTCTATAAATTAATATTAGCGAGAAGTTATTGTTTAGGAAAAACTTCATGACAATTCGAAATAAGATTGAAAGAACACATTAGATCATTAAAATATAGAGATGGCAAATCCACGTTTGCTATATACTGTATATTTTAGATTCTTAATCATTCTATTGATAAAATGGAAATGTGTTTAAAATTACCAAAATTTGTCATTGTTAGAAACAAATTTGACTTCCTTGAAAGCATTGAAATCTTTAAATCACAAACTAATGAAAACATTCACAAATTTGTCATTGCTAGAGATCTCAATTGCACTGGTATGGCCATGTGATACGGATGCCGAAAACTGGTCTTCCTAGG
>JAHWFO010044290.1:945207-957052 GCA_023313115.1 Rhysida immarginata | reverse complement strand
AGATTTTAAGTTTAATTGGTTTTTCGGATTTGATATAATATGTATGACCATTATCTCATTGGGGATAGATAAAATATAGATAGCGTAAATATAAAAAAAAATAAGTTTATTAATTCGTGTCATGTAAATTTATATTGTAAATATAATTGCATTTTATTCTAGGAAAAAAATTGTCATCCGAAGCCGAAATTCGAACCCACGTTCTCGACGATATGAGTCTGAAACGATGCTGCTACGCCGCGCACTCTTCGATAATTAGGTTAATTTCACTAGCTTATAATGAGCTCCAAATATTTGCTGAAGTATTGCGACTTCTCCTTTTACTCTGTTACTATACTACTAGCTACTAGACCTACTACTATACTAAAAAACGTGCAAATCGATTGGTACCATGTCGTAAGTTCTCCTTTAAATAAATGTCCGCCATGCGCACATTTTTGAGACTAACTTTGCACTGTGATTGCATAGCATAATGTCAATCAAGGCCAACGAGAAAGACCGGTCTGGAAAAGTCACTGAAAATTCGTTTGGGCATTGATAAAAATCAGATGACCATCTGGGTCTGAGCAACAATCGAACCTTCATTTGTTGGAAACAAGGAAGGTTAGATTGTTTCACAGGCGCCTATGGTCAGGTGACTTTTCAGTATCCTGGCGCGTTTTTCTCGTTGGCCTCGAATGTCAATTAGTGTCTAACAAGGAGAGGGCCCCAACGAACAATCGAGTTTTCTGATGCCCTTTGATAGGATGGTAGTCTGATATGCCCTTTTCGTAAAACCAAGTGCGCAGCCTCCAACTTGGCCCTATCTTCGAGAAAATCCCTTTTAAAGTCTGGCTTATATTACTAGTGTAAACTGCATCTCGACAACTGTAGATGTATTATCACAACGGCGAGCAGCCAAGTAGTTAACGTTCGAGCGTACGAATCACGAGATCGTGGGTTCGAGTCCACGCGTTAACTTTTTTTTTTGTTTTAATTTTTATAACGCTGCTTTTAAAGACCGACATTTCTTTCGTTTATTTAATTTTATACGTCGTATGGAGAATTGTTCATATTTTTTGGAAACGAACAAGGAAATTATATCGACGTCAGATGTCATAAAAATTCACGCACTCATTCACGATCAATTACAGGCTCCAATATATTCGAATATGTTATGGTAATTATAGTGTACAGATTTCTTTGTAAAAATATAATTTCTTGCAATATATGCAACATTTTATTGTATTTATATCAGATACGCCTGGTATGCTGCCAAATTGAAGCCTACAAAAGAAAATTTTTTGAATGTAAATCAAATTTCTTTTCCGGAATGCATGAAAAAGGAAAACTGCAACTGCATTTATCCAATGTCCTTGATGTCGCACACATTTGTGTTTCAAATGTTTTTTTGAAGAATACCATCCAGCACGTTGTATTCGACAAGCCTAATTGTAAATATTCTACAACTTCGAAATTCTTTGTTAAAACGATTATTTTATGTTATTTTATTATAGCGCCCAATATGGGCAAGAAGCAAAGACATCAAAACCTGAACGTAAAAAGAAATGAAAAGTTAAACATTAAAAAATTTGTTTTTTCTTTAAAATCGATATACAGGGAGAATACAAAAGTCTGAACCCCCCTTTTATTTTTTGAACCGAAGCAGATATGTCAATTTTGATGAATCCAATGAATAGGAAGTTTTGGGTGGCCTATCCCATGGTGCACTTTTCATCATCCCAAATATGAAAATTAGGACACATTCAAAATTTATCTCAAAAACCGTAAGGGCTAGAGAAAAAAACCCAATTGCAGACTTGTTCAGCATAAAAAAACAAACAAAACAAAAAAAAAATCATCCAAATCGGACCAACCAATCACCCAATCACGTGGTGAACTTTCAATCATGTTGACCATTTCCGGAACAGTGTAGCTTGCCATCCTGGAATTGTTCTGTCTTCTGTGTGCTGAAACATGCCTTTTATTTGCTTTTCCGCATGAAAATGAATGTGAGTATGGTAATTTATGTTAATTTTTTGATTTGCATGCTTTACATGGTGGAAATATCAACATTCAGTTTTCCTTGTGCAGTGTGACTGTTTATAAGCACTTAAACACATTAATACTTATACTGACGTATATAAATCTTCGCCACCCTTTACTTGAGACCCTTGGGATTGGCACTATTTAGGATCTGCTTTTGGGGCTTTGCTCCGGGCTTGTTCAGAGTTTGGTCTTTTCAAAACAACGAAAACAATAACAATATAGAGCAATTCTATAAATTTTATAAATGAATTAAATTATTTACAAGTTACACAAAATATTTATTTCAGAACAATGTGTAAGGTATCAATGAATAGGAAAATTCTAGAAAAATTTGTGAGTGTTTCTGTTCATTGATATTTTGCATGTTCTTCTGTAATATGTAGTTACTTAGTATTAAAAACGTAATTTCATTCACTTATGAATATCATTCATGAATATCCTCTGTATACATATTTTCGGAAGATAGTCTCCTTTTGATTTTTGAGTGCCAATGTTATTTGCCTTTTAATAAAACTTATTCGATTGATGAAGTTGCAGTTTAGTCCTTGCTTTCATCTTGATCAAACTTTTTTTACTAGACGTTAGATCTTTGTTATTTTTTATTATCGTTACCAGAGAAGAAGAGCATTGTCTACTTGTTTATAGATTATTTCCAATGCATTCAGTTTTTATTTTATTATCCATTCCAGTATTGTTGCCTATTTAATTCTATACATGCATTCGCCTTTTTTCCTATCATAAAATTCCTGGCCATCCTTTACTTCTCCACCATTTTCTTTTCTTTGTTCATTTCTTGTTTTCTTCTTTTTTTTTCTTATTCAATTTCATGAACATTATATTTCTATAAAAAGTCGCGCACACACCATCCGCCAAGCTTTTCCAGGCGTCTGGTTCTCTCTGTATTCTTTTTTTTGTCATTCTTTTTAAAATTGGAAACCATATCAACAACCATTATTTTTTAGGACATTCTTAACAATTTTTTTTGACAAGAATGGAAAGATTAAGAGAAGCAGACAAGGAAGATCATTCCTTTTTTCCTTCTCTCTCTCTTCGGAACCTCTACCGATTTCTTTTATCCGCATTTCCCCCCTCCCCTATTCAGCCTGCCCCCTACCTTATTCCCGTTATCGTGAGCTATAATGGTATGTAAACAAACCAACGTCTGGAAAGCCGCTTCATCTTAACCGTTTCGATTATTTTAGAATTTATAACGCTGTTCTTTTTCCCTTTTTTTCTCCCTCCAGTCCAATCCGCTTTCTCGACGACGAACGCGGATTTATTGGCCTTCGATCAACCTCCCCCGCCTCTCCCTCCCAACCTCTTCCCCCTTTTCCTACGAATCCATCGCTAACAGTCGCCTCCTCCTCCACTCCTTCTACCCCCCCGCTCCCCTCACTGCTCTGCTTTACAACACCGGCATCTTTCCCGAAGAAATTCCCGATCTCTCATCTGAAATATCCATCATTCGCCATCAGATTAAGGGAAGGGAAAAAAGTTGATATATTGAAATTTATTAAAAATAGAAAGTGAAATAAACGCAGTTTCGATCGTCATTGAATCGATCATCTTATTGCATAATGTCGACTTATGTTTTCTTTAATAACAACGCAAAGAGATCAGGAATTAGAAGATTGTAGGATTTTTAAGAATCTTAATTAGCCTAATTCTCCTTAAGAGAAGTGTAAAGAAATGCTTCCATGAAATAGCTGAAATCTAAATTGCTTTTTCTAACGTGCATTAAAAACTGTTATAGAATTATAAGAATAAAGTCTTTAAATAAATCTTTTATGTACAAGGGACAGTCTTAAAGCTTCTGAATTTGGGTCGAAAAAATATGAATACCGACAAGCTGCAAGGTTAAAAACAAAAACACGCCTCCTAGAAGCGTTCACAGATCTATAATTATCTCGATATAATACCGCGTTTTGCCGCTAGAGGGAAGAAAGCAGTTATTATCAATAGAATGATCAACAGATTATCAGGTTCTTGTTTTTGAAGGGGGAAAATGCCAAAGAAATCCGAGATGAGCATGTTGAAGTGTTAATAACTCTCTTCGTCTGAGGCGTCTGTCTGAGGCCAACAAAGAAGTTTACAAAATTCTGTCTAAAGCCAGTGATTGTTGTGGTAAGACAATACTCAGCCATTGTTGTGAATTAAATAAACTGAAAAATGTTTAGTGTTGATTTTTTTTTAAGTTCCAATTCCGTAGAGTCGTAACCACCGAGAGAGAAGGCCTCAATTAGTAAATATAACCCGTCATGTGAGTGGCATAAACGGTTCCATGAGCATTAGTAAATATAACACAGTGGCAGAGAGGCGTAAACGGTTCCATTGTCGCCAAACCATCTTCCAGGAAAATCCACGATCCGGACGACCGACACTGAGCGAGGAACCAAATTTTTCGGCGTAAGTTGAGAATCTGGCGCTTTAAGACCGCCGAATCACTATCGAAACAATCGTCCATAACATAAACATTAGTCGTATCGTACTTCACATGACAAAGGTCGCTGCTTCCTGGGTTTCTCCTTAGGCATATTAGGCATTTAATATGTATGTAAATGCAAAAAGCTTTGCGAAAAAAGTTGTCAGCTGACACGTTGAAGATGTAGTAGGCGACCCCAGAGGCGACTCCATCACCCTAGATGATTGCTGGGTTTACCATTATACCCCTGAAACCAAATAACAAAGCCCTTCCGTGATCATTACCTTGACGTGATGGAGGGGCCTGAGTGTCTCAATGATGCTAAAGGCGATGATGGTGCGGACACTCATACTAGATAAGAATCAGGAGGAATCAGGCTAAAATTGGACCCGCCAGAGAACCGGTGCTCGCAATGGTGGCATCTTAGGTCCACCTTACGTCCAACGGTGGCATCTTACGTCCACACTAGTACGCATACCTTGGTGTTTGCCGTGCGCGGCGACCGAATTCGATCCTAGTGGTTGCGGGAAGGCTATTCCGGAACTACACACTATTTGTCTCATGTTTCTCTGAAAGAAGGGAACCTGAAACTAGACCGTTCAAACTAATCGGCTAGTCGGGCTTATTCGGAAGCCCGGCTTTAGGTTAAGCTATGCCTATATCCCCCCCCCCCCTCCCCGTATTCCTGATGCCAATGTCCTTTCCCTTGTTGGGCTCGCAAGGTGGCATCTTGCGAGTCACCTTGATAGGGAGCGACAGGACTGAATATAATCTTTTTATGATCTATGGAAAATACCAATCGAAACAATACACAGAAGGACAAAAAAACTTTGGAATGAAAGGATCCCAGGTTTATCGTTTTGGAGTTAATAGATAGAAGGTCGTGAGGAGTATTTTTGCCTTTTTCGATGGACAAAAGTATAAAAAGGCTTGTACCCAACCGTACCCACCGAGAGAGAAGGCGTCCTCAATGAAACATAATACATTGTTACATCATCATAAATAGGTCAACTTTAGCGCTTATTATTGGTAGAAAAACGAATAACAATACCCTAACAATGATGATATAACAATGTATTACGTTTCATTGCGGAGGCCTTCTCTCTCCATGGTTACGACCCAACCGTCCTCCGGAAAGGTTATGCTGAGTGTTTTTTGGGATTCGCAAGAAATTATCTCACAGATTATGCTAATAAAGGCACTACCATAACGGAGTTATTACGTTAGTCTCCTGATGAAGTTACGGGAAGCCGTCAACGCAAACGCAGAGGAATGCTGAGTAATGGCGTAAAGGGCACAATAATAGGATGTTCCTTAGGGTGTATGGGTATACAATAAATTGCTGAGATCCGACAGGTCCCAAAAGAAACTATATCCTTTGTTATCTACACGTGGCTGAATAAGAAACATTGCAGGAATGCGCATCGCTCCAGAATCGGTGGCGAGGTAAGGAATGCTGCTTCAGAAAATTTTTTCATGAATAAGATTGGCTACTGATTTTAAGCTTAAGGGTTATATAATATGTAATAACAAAGAAAGAATTAAAGAAAACACCGAAGAACTGTAAAGTAAGAAAAGATTACAATTAATAATATTGAATATTATCAATAATATCGAGTGAAAATGAGGTATCGCAGTTCCGCATCGCCTATGCACAGGTAGCCACTGCCCAGAAGATCATGAAACTGAAAGAAAGAGAAAGGAGAGTGCCCCAGAGGGAGCTTGGTCCTATACATGCCGTAGCAAACGAATTCTAGATGGCCACCAATATGCAGGTTTCAATGAAGAATATTTGTAAAAAAGTTCATACACATGGATATTAAAGTCTAGTAGCCGCCTATAAACCTCTCTTCACAACGAAGAATTCAGCTCAGCCCCTACGATAGTGTAAGGAGCACATAAATTGAGCACAGGAGCAATGTCGGCATATATTTAGCATGAAGAATCACGATTTATGCTTTTTAGGTTTATGGGTTTGGCGTTTACCTGGAGAACGTATTTTTCTCCTGTGTATCGTGCCCACTGTGAAGCATGGTCGCGGTGATCTGTGTGTATGGGTTTGTTTAAGCTGGTTGGGCATGGGTCTGCTGATCATAGTGTAAGGAAACATGAATTCCGAGACATACAGAGATTTTTAGGACAACTCGGTGATTGTTGTGATATTCTATGAAAACGATTAATGTTTCTTCCAGATGACAAGGCCACCTGCCATATTTCCAGAGCTACACTTCAACATTATGCAGAAAAGCCCATCTTTCGGATGGACTGGTCTGCGCAAAGCCTTGGTCTCAATTGGGTATAAGAAGCTTAGGCCCGAATCACAGTTGGGTATAACGTGCGCCTTGAGTCTCTTGAAAAGGTCTCAAAACGCCCGAGTCTCTGAAAGGTCTGAAAGGGACGAATTGCAATGACGGGTGCGGGTCAGACCAAGGCCTCCCAGATAACAAGGCCCGGACAGCTCGAGCATGATGGGAATGGTCATGTGATCAAAGGAGGGAAGGCTGATGCAGACGATGCAGGCGATACTCGATCTTTTGCTGAGCTTACGTGCGGATACAGATCATTTTATCTTTCAGCATGAACTATTTAATATAATTCTTTCACATAATATTGTAAAGGAAGCATGGATTGCTAATATATTCTTCAAGTAGGCTTAAAAATTTATTTTATTTTATATCTGTTCATCTAAGTCATTGACGACGTTTGTAAGCGATCCTTCAAGTTTAGATCATGTTGAAGCGATAGCGACACTCAAATTGGACGAAAATTATTTGCATTAAATTAATTTTTCATTCTAAAAGTTTGAATAACATTTTATAAGATTCAGAATAAAAGAAATTGCAATCGCAATCACTTAAAACATATTGTAGGCAAATTAAAACAGAATAAACATCGAAGCATTAGGTTCAGTGAATTAGGCCTAACTATAAGTATATTGAGTGAATTATCTGCTATTTGCATATTACTAACATTTATAAATAAAACAAATGTTCACATATAAACAGTTATAATTAAAATTTGGAGTTAGCCTATATCTTTTGTAGTTTTGCATATTAAGCTCTAGATCAGGATGCTTGAACTAGAATTAAAAACAGCTACAAATCAATTTTTTTTTTATTAAATTTAAAGTCTACAATATTTTCAAAAAACACTAGAAAAGACCTACAATATTTTTAAAACAATAGAAAAACTCAAAAATGTCCATGGATGTTTTCCTTTAATTAGCTACGAGCTCTTTTTTCTTCCTTGTATCGTTTTCTCGCTGCCCTCATTCCCTCCTTTTGTGACGTCATCAGCGCATAGTGTCCGGGCCTTGTTATCTAGGAGGCCTTCGTCAGACCGGCCCGACCTTCTTCATTGAGGGAGTTGTTCAATGTACTCCAGCGGAATGGTGAAACATCCCGTTTACGGTATGCAAGTAACCTGTAAATAGTCTATCCAGAAGGCTTGCTTCTGTAATCGCTGTACATGGTGGCCGTACCACGTAGTGACTTTGACTAAATCCTGTTGTTTCATTATCCCAAGTGTCAAATCATTTTCTTCCCTATAGCGTTTAACTAGTGGTATATCTGCAAACCAAAAAATATGTCTTACTTATTTTTATCAGATTTTAAATGGTTTAGTACATGGTACGTTAATGATAATACCACTCAACATCTAGAGAAAATTTGCTACATCTCAAAATCCCTAGATTCAGCGAATGCGGTAAGATTAAATACAAGTGTAATATCAAGAAGATGGGTATATTTACTTACTTTTCAAACCTTCTTATCCGTTAGGGTCGCGGGGGCAGCAGCCCTATGGAGAATCTCCAGATCTTCCGCCATCAGGCGCATGTCCTCCCTGGTAATATCCAAGCGACTCGAACCCAGATTCTCCATGTAGTCTAGCCACCTGGTTCTAGGCCGACCCTTTGGTCTCTTACCTACCCACATTCGAGTCAGCCACAGGATACCAACCTGATTTAAGGCCTTTAACATCTCTGACCGGATTCCATCATCACCTGCAGCTTTGCCAGTCTTCAGGGACTTAATTGCCCATCTGACTTCTGTTTCAGTGATACTACCGTGACTATTCTCCGCTTCAAGGTGCACCTCATGTGCCTCAGTTGTTGCTGTCACCAGATTAAGAAGATATGCAAAGTATTCCTTCATCCTATGCAATACGCTCTCCTCCGTTTTCAGAAGCCTCCCATCTGAACTCTTAATAGTTTGTGATGAAAGACACTTCTTTCCATGGAGGCGGCGCACGGGTCTGCCAGAACACCTTGTTTGCCGAACCATAGTCTGCCTCCAATTTCTCTCCGAACTTCTCCCAGGCCTTGGCTTTAGCTGTTGATACTGTCTTTGCTGCTGCTTTTCGCGCCTCAGTGTACCTCACTCGACTCGAAGTTGACTTATTTGCAAGCCATAGCAAATGGGCTTCCTTCTTTGCCTTGACAGCTTCTTGGACTTCACCGTTCCACCATGCAGTCCTTTTGTCACCGCCCTGCGCCACACTCAGCCGCTTACGACCACAGCACAATGCAGCCGAAGTAATCACAGCAGTTTTAAACAACTGGCACTCCTCTTCAACAGTACCACGATCACTGAGTAGTTCTTTGAAACTTGAAGATATGTTATCTGCAAAGGTCTTCCTCACAGCTCTATCCTCCAATGCCTCCCATTTGATGCGCCAAGTTTGTCTGAACCTAGTATTTCGCTTGGTTGGCATGGATTCAGAGAACCGCAAAGTGCAGACAACAAGGTGGTGATCAGTTGATAGTTCTGCCCCTCTTCTCACACGAGTATCCAACACTGATCGGAATAGGTCGGCTGAAACGATTACAAAATCAATCAGTGACTTCTGGTCCATTGCATCCCTGTACCAGGTATACTTATGGATATCCCTGTGCTGGAAGAAGGTGTTTGTGACGGAAAGTCCATTGTTGCAACAGCGTTCCAACAAGCACCTCCCATTCGCATTTAAATCAGCGTCACCATTCCTCCCAATCACGCCTTTCCACGTTTGGTCATCAGCCCTTACGTGTGCATTGAAGTCGCCCATCAGGATGACAGAATCTGCACTCTCTCTCCTGCTAAGAGCAGCATCAACTTCATCTAGAAAAAGTGGGTACTCTGTGACTGCATTCGGAGCATATGCAACGAATAGAGAGAGAGACCGTTTCCCTATCTGAAACCTCAGGAGACACAGCCTTCCACCTAAAGGGGTCTAATCTGCAACATAATCTGCCAGCCGGATCGACACCAGAGTAGAAAAGCTTCCACCTTCCTTCTAAGTCGACAGTTCCAGAACCCGGGCGTTTCGTAGAGGTAATACCTATGATAACCAGTCGATACCGTTTGGCTTCCTTTGCTAAATCTGATTCCTTTCCTGTCATGGAGAATACGTTCCAAGTGCCGATTGACAGCACCTGATCCCGTTGTCGCTTTACCCGTTTCTCCTCCTGGGTAAAGGCATGCGCTGCCCCCGACCGTTTCCCCAAGCGCATTGTATAAGCGCAAGATGGGTATAAATAAATTTGCTTTGTTAACAAATTTTTAAGAAAACTAAAGTTATTTTTACACGGGATAGAAATTTCGTGTAAAATGCCAGGCAACTCTGTTTCTATTTCCTATTTTTATTCCTTTATGCTTTTCCTATTTGTTTCATTATGTGTCAAATCCAGAAGAAGGAGGGAGCGAAGATAAAAAAAGTTAAAGAAGATTTGACAAGGGAGAAAGAAAGGAAAAAGGAAGCTTTCCCCCCGAAGAAGAATAGAACAGGCGGAAAAACGAAGCAATGCCAGCGAAAAGACAATTGGTGGAAGAGAGAGGCCGATTCGAAAGCTGATTGGAGATTGCACGGCGCAGAATCGGCCCAGAATCCAACCAGGGGAAATAAAAGCGGAGGATTTGAAAGGAAGACGATAGCGAGCGACTAATGAAAGATGGACGGAAGACCGACAGGACCATCGAATGAGTGTTCGTGGTAACCAGTAAATTCTCGATTGTTTGAACTTTTCATTCCAAACGCTACAACAACTAACGCGTGTGAGTGATTGACTTTTTTGCGAGTGAGTGACCCTTCCCCCCGGTGACTTCCGGGGGAGGCTTCACCCCCCCCCCCCCCAGCTTGGGACCCTTTTAAATCACAACACTATGGAGAACATGGTGATGATGATTTCTGATGGCCCCTTCGCCGTGGGGGCGTTTATGAAGGAGCTGTACGCTAAAACGCGTATACCTCCTGTTCTTCCTTCAGGTGATCCTGCTGTCAAGGTTGTCCAACGTTTATCCCCGACTGTGACGAGGATGTTTTGACGACAACGTAATGTGGCAGACAGGAGCGTGTCTGCCGAATTCGTCAAGGTTGGACAAACCACCGTCCACCTGGTTTATGCGGAACCCGGATATCTTCCCATTCTTATCCGGGGTGCTTCGCCGCTGATGTCAGAAAAATATACGAAGGATTACATGTCCGACTACGGGGTGGTTCGGAAGGTCTCATATCAACAACATCTGGATTCTCCCCTGCAGGAAACCGGCGATATCGTAATCAGCATGATCCTTCATAAGGACATCCCGCAACACCTTGTGATGTATGGGGAACGTGTCCCCAAGGGGCAAAGGCAGTGCTGCTGGTACTGCAAGAAACCATCCCACGCCAGGAAGGACTGTCCTCTCCTCAAGAAATGCGATACATGTCAGCACATCGTAGGCAAATTTCATCGTTGCCCGGAGAGGACTGATGCAGCACCAGCAGTTCTATCGTCACCACCTAGGGATAGGCTGTCCCAGGAAACATCGATGATGACAGCATCTGACAAGCCACCTGTGCTACGCAGAGCTTCGCCGCCTTCTCCTCCACCTCGAAGGCTGCAAGCGTCTCCATCGTTGCCGCCTCTCCCTGCAGAACCAGAGAAGGAAATGCCACCTCCTCCACCGCTTCCAAAGGTTCCAGAGGTCGTTCCTACCCTTACTCAGCCATCGAGCGATATTTCGATGATGGGAGAGGAAACCTCTGCAGAAGAAGATGTCAATGTGTCACTGGGTTCCGGATCGGTGTTTGCAGCGGAAGAATTTCCAGCCTTTCCTCCGCCAGCGCAAGCATCGATGTCGCAGCCACTGCGGATAGCTTGTTCATCTTCTCCAACCAGGTTGTCATCATCAGCTGGGACGCCGAAGACATCAGCACAAAGCCAGCAGGATCACCCTAAGACGAGGAAGAGTCCTCGCAAGAAATCGAGAAGACACCGTAGCAGAAGGGATGGGTGTAATGCTTCCTCTTCTACCGAACGAGACAGCTGCGCGGACCGTCGGCGCAGCCATTCTTCGTCCTCGAGTCGAGCTCGATCTCCGAGGAGGAAGACTACAGAGCCTGTCACAACACCTGAAAGGCTGAAGTCTCCATCGG
>JAHWFO010044290.1:900814-933335 GCA_023313115.1 Rhysida immarginata | reverse complement strand
TGGAGATACTACAACAAATTAGTTGCAGGCAACATGTAGGAATCTAATAACTGCATAATGGTCGATATTGCTGTAACATCAAAAAAGTAATAAAAGGTCTAGGAATAGCGATAGGTGGCGTTTATTATAGCTAACGTGTTTCGAAATATAATTTCATCAGGGGAAGAAATAACTACAATACGGCAAGCTCTCACTGACAAATATATGGTAACTATCACCAATTAGGCAAGAAATGCACCGATTGGTGGGCTAGCAAAGCTAAAACAACACAGTGAAACAAGAATGATTAGAGGATAGCAAAAGGTAAAAAAAAAACCTCTTATATAGGATTATTACAAAATTGGAAAGATAAACACTAATTGGATGACGTACAATTTCTTCTGAGTTGACGATTCATAATATCATTGACAATATCGAGGATCGGGTTCTTTTCGAAACTAGTTTGATTATTTAAGATCTTATCATGATTATCTTTCTTATATCTTCTAATCTCCAAAGTTTATCAATCGGACCGATTTTGGAATCATTTCTGTGTACCTTACTCCTGTAAGGCAACCGTTGTAGAAAAAAAGATTCCACCAAGATGCCATTCCATAGTCCACACCACAGCTTGAGCAATGAAATTTCATTTTGTTGACATGGGTTTATTTTTACGCTTATTTTTAATCTCTTCTTTGTTAAAATCAGCGTTTTGAGCTCTACAACTGTACAATTGAAAATGTTTCTCTACCTGTAACGGTTACAAAGTTGCAAGGTGCAAAATTCGAAGTCAAAGATCAAAATTGACACAACCATATGTTGTCTGCAACAGATTTATGGTATCTCCACTCGTTTTGAAATTGTACGGGGAGGGGTACAGACTTTTGACTCATCTGTATAGTTCCATGATGTTTATTTCACTCTTTCATATTATACATACCCTATTTTCCTTATACATATCTATTTTTATTTTATGTTACATATTCTATATTTTAAACACTGATTTTTGGACATAGCTAAGCCCATTTTCAGTTTTTTCTTTCTTCCTTTATCCTGACCTTAACTTCTTTTTTATCCTTGAATACTCTTCAAATAGGTAGTTAAAGGTATTTGTAATATAGAATATCAAGCTTTGAGATGAGATGTGACTGACAAACGCCCGTATTCAGAATGAGCGCTCATGCTCTTGCTCTTACTCAAACCATTGTTCAATATTATGAAATTTGAATTTAATAATGGTGTCATGAGTACGAGCAGGAGCATGAGCCCTCATTCCGAATACGGGCTTAAGTGTTTTTAAAAAACTAAATTGTATCTCAAAATATCTATAAAAAAATAGTAATGTAATTCTTAAACGACCGACAAAAATTCTGTATTTCTGGATCAAGTTACAGTAGTTGTTGAGGCAAAAGCAAAGATCAGTCAACGAGTTCTTGACCAAAGAAGGATATACTGCTGCCTAAAAATATGTCAGCTTGCAGAAATATGTCATTAAAAGCTCACAAAAGAAGCGTACGAAGACCTTTTGTTAAGAAAAACCATGTGCAATATATCGTTTTTTGTTAGAATGTTTTCATTTATTTATTTAGAAGTCTACCTATTGTAGACGGCCTCGTGATGGAACTTAAGGTAAATTATGGAAAGCATAACTGTCTTTAATGAATGAGAAAGGGAAACATTGATGGCAATTTGTAATATAGCGTTCATGTTGTACATATATTAGCACACCAATGCGCATGAACAAGCCCCTAATGTCTCCTACAAATTATCCATAACAGATCAAATTTTAAATTGTAACTTATGATCTTCCGTGTAAGAACATACTCCGAAAATAAGAAAATATTCAAGGACGAAAATATAATATTTACTATTTATTTTCCCCTATTTATTGATATTGAGGCAAAGAATTACTTGAGAGAATTACTTGAATTATATGACTGTTACCATTACTGTCAGTAGTGAATTATATATGTTCTGCTAGCTGAAAGGATAACTTAAGGGATAGTATTTTAATTTCATGCAAATCAATTGAATTTCTGAATAATGTATATCTTTTTTTGTCTAGAAGTAATATTTTATTTATAAAAACGGGTCTTTAAATAGTACAAAAGATAATGAATTCTACTGTCCAAGATAAAAATTTCAAAGAGTTCCATTAGATAATGTTAACGCGAAGACCTCGTTATTCCCTGGAGAAAGCATCTCAATTTATATTAAATTATCCATCGAAAATGGAGATTAATACATAGTTCGAGTTTGATAGCGGGAGGAGCTGGAGGGAAAATGGGGAATATTAATTTCTGTTTTGGATGGAATCTCGCAATTGGTCCCTTTTCCCAGCATGCTGCAATAATTAGGCGCGTTGGTCAGAATAATCCCATGAACACATTATATGCACTGTGCCCTTGTTGATTAAATAGTGATTATAAGGCAAATGATAAACTACGACTACCGTATTCGCTTATAAATTAATTATACAATCGCGCAGATTGAATGAGATCGATACGCAATCGATATATTGATTTCTGTTAAAATTTTCCTCCTCATCGAAAATTTGTTGCCAGGGTAAAATGTCGTTCTGCCGCCCATTCGTTGAAAATTAGAATTTTAAACTCTGGTTTTGTTGGTTATATTTCTGTGCGCCGACTTTTGTATATCCTTATAATCAATCCACTTTCTCGTGTTTCAAGCAATATATTGTAATAATGGAATATGATAATTCATTGTGTTATCGGTTAGTTCTATAGTCCCACATTGATGGGATTCCCGATTTTTATTCCGAGGAATTTCGTTGAGAGAACAATATTATTGTTATTATAATTGTTTGTTGATGAAGTAAACTGTTGCTGATATCTATGAACGCTTGCATTTTAAAATTATGAATTATTGAAGAAACAAAAATAATTGTTATTGCTTCACATAGTCGTGCCTAATTATCTGAAGGCAAACAGATATTTCAGTAAAATCTTTATTTTCTCGTAACTCATTTTAACAGGCTAACTTTGATATCTAATTTTTATGCAGGAAAAGAAACAAAATAAGACACAGAGAGAATAATAATGCTTCTCATAATTTGGCCTTTTGAACGCATATGATTACAAATAAATAAATAAATAAATAAATAAATAAATAAACAAATTATATAAGAGTAGGAGTTGTAATAATGTAAAATTAATTAAAAAATAATAACTCCATTTTAATTAAAGGAACTAGAGATAAAAATAAATATTAAAAACAATTGATAAATGAAATTCACCCAATGTGGAGAAATACAATTTATGAAGAAAAAGGAACTAAAATACTAGCGTCTTGTAACGCGAAACTAACGTTAACCAACCTTCAATAAAATAGAAATAAAGGTAAAAAAAAAAAGAGCAATTATAAGATTTTATTATTAAATGGGATTAAAAATTCTATTAAAAATTAAATCAAATTTCATTTTAAGATCTTAACAGCTAGAAATTTTATTTGTGGTGTTTGTAAAACGTAAAATTGGAAATCGTGGATACAAACTCGTCTGTGGAATTATCCATTTCATTAATGAAGAAAGAGATAAGCCTAAAATTAATTTTGCCCTTTCATGGAAAAATCCATCAAAAAAACAAGATTTTTTATAGATGTTAGCAAAGGCATAAATTGTGTATTTTCTAGAATCATACTATAAGAAGTAGAAATTCACAGCTTCTTTTTTTTCTACCACATATTAAATTTAAAAAATGATTATTAAAAGCCCTTTTTATGATTTTATGAATATTTTACTCTGTTCTCACTTTGATCTTTTAATCAAATACCTCCATTTTTCTCGCATTGATTTATGATTCATTTCTTATTTGGAAAGGAATAAAACACTAGCTACATTCAAAAACTCTGTGTTTGTCGTGTTAAGCGTGTCGTGTTGCTAAAATCTGATGTCACCTCCTTCACGAACCGTATCCCGTGTTGCAAAACGCCTAGCACGGAGCACGGGCTTTTTTTCGTCCGTGTTCGTGTTAGTTCTCTAGCACGACATTGGCGCGCATGCTCATTGTGGCATTCCTCATCTCTCTCATGAAAAGCTGTAATGGGTGAAAAACATTGTTAAGGAACATTGTTAGCTCTAAAACAATACAAATCATAAACGTGCCATAAATGATTATAATAATTATAAAAAAGCCCGTAACTCACTTAAACAGAAATCTTAATAAGGAAAACTCAGTACTTTAATGAATTATTCTGGAAATTAAAGGATAATAAAAAAGATTCTTAAGAGATTATAAAAGATTCAATGGGGATTTCAAAGCATAACAAAATTTCCCCATTTGCTAATGATGAACCCCTATCGGCGGACCTAATTTTTGACTTTCTTAAAACTTTGTTACCTGTAATAGATTTACCCACTGATCTTGCTAAAATTGGTTTTAAAAATGCCCCCCAGAGTTTTTTTTATTTCCCCTAGTTCAGCTGCTCAAGTTTCGAAATTACTAAAGTCACTGAGTTCTAATTCAGCCTTTGCTGATCCACTTGGTATCCCTTTCGTTGTCTGGTCGAGGTGCCACTTATCTTTAAACGTTCCGGTATCTTATTTATTTAATTTGTCAATCTCAATTGGGCAATATCCAAGTATTTTAAAAACTGCTTCGATAAACCCAATATATAAAGGTAAGGGAAAACATAAGTCATTTGCGAATTACCGGCCAATTGCAAACCTCTTTCCTATCTCAAAAGTGTTTGATAGCCTTTTTACTAGCCGTTTTTCAAAATATCTGGAAAATTGTAATCTGTTGAGTGTTAAACAGCACAGTTTTCGGAAGAAACGAAATGTTGATACAGCGATCGAGACTCTGATTCTTGACCTTGTACAATCGCAAACTCAAAATGAATTTACATTTGCTATCTTTTTAGAGTTTAAAAAGGCATTTGATTCAGTCAACAAAAATATTCTAATTACAAAGTTATCTAGGCAATTCGGTGTTAATGGTATAGCTTTGGATTGGATTGGATCATTTTTAAGTAATAGAAACTACTTTCTTTCTATTAATAATATTCAATCATCTGAATGGAAATTGAGTAATGGTCTTTCACGGGGTTCTTCACTATCACCGGTTTTGTTTAATACTTTTATAAACGATTTTAGCACTAACATTTTTTTTAAATCTATACTATATGCAGATGATGTTGTGATTATAATATCTGATCATTCGTTAGATATGGCGTTAACAAAGATAAACTTAGCCTTGCAACAAGTTTCAACATGGTCTACAGTAAATGGGCTTAAAATAAGTACTGAGAAATCAAAATGGATCCAATTTGTTCAGCGTAATAAAATTGGTTTACTTGATAATCGAGTAGCCGTTTATCAAAATACCCCGCTTGAAAAAGTTAACGATTTTAAGTACCTTGGTTTATGGGTATCTTCGGATCTTAGCTGGAGTAAACATATTATATAATTAGCTAAAAAATTATCACAAAGGATAGGTCTGATTTTTGCAGTTCGTTTTTTTCCAAGAAATATATTAATCATGTTATACTTTGCCCTGTTGCACTCATTGTTATGTTTTGGTATTCTGTTTTGGGGAAGAGGTAATATTACTGATATTAACCTTCTGATTTCTTTACAATGGAAAGTTTTGAGAATAATTTTTCAAAATAATATAAGGACGGAACAAATAATCACTCAAATGAAAGTTCATAAGCTTCTCCCAATTCGCTTAATATTTGTAAAACAGATTGCTCTTTATTTATTTAAATCAAAGAATAATTTAATTACATCTGGTTGCTATTATAGTTACTTAAAATTTCCTTCGTCTTATCTCACAAGGAATATTGGATTACCAATAATACCATTAATAACCCGTAATTATGCCAGATCACAATTGTTATATACTGGCCCTAAAATCTGGTCCCAACTTCCATCAGAAATTCGATCTTCTAACTCATTGCATCAATTTAAAGTAAGGTTATCTACCTGGTTACTTTCGTTCCACCCTGGTGTTGTTTTTTTTTAACTAATTTTTCTTAACTAATTTCTTCTTCCTTTTTTGTTTATTTATAGTTTTTTTTGTTTGTGTTCCTGGAGGGGAGGCTACCAGACAGGTCCGCCTTTGTGCTTCCCCTCCTTTTGGTTGTGTTTTTGTTTGTTTTTTATTGATTAATGATGATCTCCTCATCCCGGTTTTGTCTAGTGCCCAGGTTCGAGGAATCTGAAATTAAATAAAAAATAAAATTAAAAAAAAAAATAAATCACAAGCTACATTCAAAAACTCCGTGCTAGTCGTGTTAAGCGTGTCGTGTTGCTAATAATTTGATGTCACTTCCTGCATGAATCGTGTCCCGTGTTGCAAAACACGGAGCACGGGGGTTTTTCGTCCGTGTTCGTGCACAGCCTTCTCTAATCATGTAGGCTGTGGTTCGTGTTAGCTCTCTAGCACGACATTGGCGCGCGTGCTCATTGTGGCATTCCTCATCTCTCTCATGAAAGGCTGTAATGGCGGAAAAACGTCGCTTCCCTGAATATTTTATAGTTATACGAATTAATTGTGCTGTCATCCCATGAATAATTAGTGTAGAAGGAACTCTATTTGTTCAAGAACATCGGTTATGGAAAGCAGAAAAGTTATTTTTGATAATCGGAGAAGATTGGGTCAAAAATAAAGTGTCTATCTCCACTATCTCCATCTGGTTTGGTTTGGTTTCGTTTGTTTGGTATTAACGTCCTTTTCAACTGCTATGGTCATTTCAGGACGGCGTTATAGGGGCCGCAAATTTTGCCTCGCAAGGGTTCTTTAACGTGCAGCCGGCAAACGACTACACGGGACCAACGGCTTTACTTCCCTTCCGAAGGAAGTGCGTGATATCAGGATTTCCCCCTGAAAAATCCTCGTCGTCCTCGGCCAGGATCGAACCCGCGTACTCGGGCATCAGAGGCGATCACGCAAACCACTGAGTCACCGAGGCCGATATCTCCATCTGGCTAATAGCTCCACTATCGCTAATAGCTCCACTATCTCCATCTGGCGGGAAAATTATAACCACGATAATTAGGACACGACTTACTGGATGCTAACG
The DNA here is from genome assembly GCA_023313115.1 of Rhysida immarginata. NCBI lineage: Eukaryota > Metazoa > Arthropoda > Chilopoda > Scolopendromorpha > Scolopendridae > Rhysida > Rhysida immarginata. The sequence continues at coordinate 926,312 of JAHWFO010044290.1, read as the reverse complement.
ACCTGTTCATTTAGCTGATTTCCATTGTTGTTTCAGGCAGACAAAACAATACCGCCTAGAGAGAAAGCCGAGGCTAACGAGAAAGACAGGCTCCGGGACTGAAAAGTCACCTGACCAAGATGGGTCTATTAACAATGTAACTTTCATTGTTTCCATCTTATATTTTAACAATTAGTGTTTTATCCCTTGTTGGCACGAGAGAAAGCCTGCTCACGGAAAAATCATACATTGTAACATCACGTACGGTAGGGACAATTTCGTGCTTATTATTGATAGAAATATGATCAACAATACCCTACCGTAGGTGATGTAACAATACTCTGCCTGATCGGTCTCAACTCAAGTGGCAGCACAAATCATGCTCGACAGCAGAGGCAACACGAGCACATTCAAAAATTAACCTCAGCACGGATCGTGCTATAGCGTAACACGACTAGCACGGAGTTTTTGAATGTAGCTACTATTCATTCTATGTTATTATGTGTATTACTGCGTATTTGAACTTTGGACAAAACAGTGTCAACATAAACAGCTCACTTACGATAACTCACACAAAAAATTTTTTGAAATCGTCACTAGGTAGCAGTGTTCGTAACTTCTTACACTCTATTGCAGAATTAAAATCGTGCGATGAATTTTAAAGTAAAATATAAACCCCATTTTTCTGAGGATCTTCGACGACATGAAATTTACTTTATTCGGTGATGCCTTCTTACAATGGTGGTTTTGTCGGGTACAAAGCGTGTTTGAAGATTCAACGAAACGCGGTTGCAGATATCTTTAGAAATGGACTACAGTATTAGCTCCATTTTAGTATATCGGCGACTCCAGAAAACTAACATGGAAAAAAAATTACAATCGTCAAAGGTTAGGTTGAGCCACTTTCACCGTTGGGTCACTTCCCCCGACTTACCCTATACGTTGGTAATGTTTCGGGCAAAAAAAAATTGACACTGGGTATCTTCAAAAATTAATGGAAATGAGGCTGTATTTGTGTTCATAATGTTGTTTCATTCACGGGAGCCGGTCCGGTGGCCGAGAGGGCTGGGGCGTAGGCTTTCCAGTTCGAATCGCGGATTCGAATTCCTCTGCGTTGTTTAAACTGAGTTAATAACAATAGGATGTTACAGCACAGCCTCCTAGAAACTACCAGGCCTGAACATGACATCAGTAATGCATTGTTGAAGCACTAAAATTGTGCTATTCTGTAATAGAACTACCGGTTCGACGTAACAATGTTTTATCTTTTCCATATTCAGGCCTGATAGTTTCTAGAAGGCTGTGGTTATAGACACTTCGCTGAGAGATAATTGGCTAAATAGAGAATTTGTTGAAAATATGAAAGACTAATATTCACCAATGAGCAACATATATCGATTAATGAAATAAGTGTATCAATATAATAAAAAAGTCATCTTTTGTAAAGTATCAAAATATTCGCAATACCGCGTAAAATACTATAGCAAATCGACTTCACTATAAAAGTAATACGATATTTTTATTTCTCTATCGAGCAAAAATCTAATTTTTTGCAAGTTGGACTTCAGGTGCCAAATCGAAGCATAGTTATAGCAAATGGGTGAATGAATAAACAGTCCTTATTTTATTTTAAACCGTGTGCCCGTGCATATTTTCGAAATATCTTGTAACCATATTTATTTCTTCAGAAATGTAGGTGTGTGTTGCATAAGTTGGGGCGTTTTCAAGAAAATAATTTTGTAAACACACTGTAGGACAATGTGGAAAGATAACATTATCAATGTGAAGACAGTAATTTGGGAATCATAAACAGAATCTATTAATACAATGCAGGAAAAATTATGGGTACTAAATACTTAATGAATCCTAAGTTATTTATTGGTTTTTATAATTGTAGCAATGTCTCTCCTATGGATGCAGGGGCTTAAGACGGAGATAGCAAACTACAGTATAAAATGAGATAAAGCACTTAACTTATCTTCTGTTCTTTTTTGATATCAACTTTTAGCTTTTAGTTGCTACATGCAAAACAAGTAAAACGGACTTTATAATTAGTTATGCAGGTTTCATGTGCCATTGATCTAACCGTAAGTGGATAATGCATACAGATGCAACAGAAAATCATTCTGTTGTGGCAACTTTGTTAGTTTCTTCTTTTTTGATGTTCCTTGTTTATTTCTTGAGAAAACACTGTCCCGTCTTAGGAAATTGAAACTGTCCCAACTTAGAAAAATGGTGACTTTGAACATCATCTAGTACCAAAGAAAATCTAATTGTGGCATGAAGCACATGTTGCTATGAAAACAACCCTTCGATATACGTATAAATCGAAATAGGATATTCAGTTGATCTACGATTTTTCGACAGTTAGCACGAGTTAGCATGTGTTAGCACGATCATACAGCTGGAAAGCTGGCTGCAGCTTCGGCCTCGTCGATAACACAACGGCTGCCTCCTTCGACAAGTGCTGAAAACGAACAATAAATACTAAATTTTTTAATTCGGTTTATCCCAGCTTATGCCACGCTCTCATAGGTGATCAATTCACCAGAACTAATGAAAACGCATTTGGAAAGCCAACGCATTTGAAAATCCCAAATAAATTTAACGGTGAAAGAACTGTTTTTTCGGCTGCCACGCCATAATTGTAATTTAGTTTATTGGGTATTGGGTCATTCCATAACAAATCATCCAGAAATGTTAGGAAATGACACCCTCACAGAAAACTTTGAAATCTTGTGTAGTTGAAGTTTACCTAGATATATGCACATTTCCAAAATTTAAATCTTGCAGGTTAAGTACTTTTTCAGTTATGATCTAAAGAAGTTATGTAGATTCACGAACTTAGACGAGCTCCTTCATAATTTAAAAATGCAACAGTATACCTGCAATTTTTGCAGTAGAACTTTGAATTTTTTTAAATTAAAGAGGAAGGTTTATAGTTTTATATTCGTGCTCCTTATATTGAATATTTATAATCTATGTCTTAGAAAAAAATGTAAATAATTTCTTTTAAACAACTAGATACATGGGCATTATAATTTTTTTTTTAATTTATTGCTCCCCCCCATAGATTCCTTTGAAAGATTTATAATAACAATGTTATTATAAATCTTTCTTTATGTCACACAAAAAGAATATGTTTGTAGAAATTTGGAAAGTGTGGGAAAAAACGCTATTTAAAAAAAATAATTGGTAATATATGACTACCATATCACCCGTTTGTGACTTAATTCCTGAAATTCCCCTTACTTATGCTGAATATTTTACTGATGGATGTGCTACACAGTAAAAAATTGTAAGAATTTCAGGAATATCTGCTACCATGAACACGATTTCAATGTAAAGTGCAGCTGGTCTTTTTTTTTTTTGCAACCAGCCATAGCAAATCTTCCTGTGATGGTATTGCTGGTGCTGTTAAAAGACTTGTCACAAAAAGAAGTTTGCAAAGACTATATAAAGATCAATTACTTACAGCGTCGCAGGTATTTGAATTCTGCCGTGAGAACCTACAAGGCATTTCAGTTCTCTTTGTTTCAAAAGATGAAATGGTACAACTTAAAAATTTTCTTTTTCCACGCTTTGAAAGTGCAAAAACGGTTCCTGGAACATTATTATCTGTGCATCACATTATACCACTATCACCAATCAAGATTGGAGCAAAAAGGCTAAGCTGCGATATCGCGAAAGTTTGGTGCATGATTTCTCCTCACTTCCAACACTGATGCAAGAATGCTCTGGGTGTCTCAATTGCTATGTTGCATGTGACTCTTCTTGGTACTTGGGGATTGTTGAGAAAGTGATTGGTGAAGAAGGAGATGTTACAGTAAGGTTCATGCATCCTCATGGACCATCTCCGTCCTTTAAGATGATGTTTATGACGTTGATTCATTCTCTCATATTCTAAGCAAGTTGATATCACCACAGCAACAGACCGTACTTATTCTCTAAACAAAGAGTCTACAAGATTAGTGGAAGAAAAGTGGTCCTCATACAAAAAATATTAAATGTGAATCATTAAGGCGTCTGTGACATACACTGAACGACCAATTTATTAGAGACACACCGCTAATAGCATGTTGCGCCTCCTTTAGCGGCGAGAACTGCCTGAATACATGCTGGCATGGATTCAACAAGATGTTGAAACCGTTGCGGAGGAATAGCAGCCCAGGCTGACATCACAGCGTCCCGAAAATGGTGAAGGTTGGACGGTAGTGTGGGAAGGCGTCGGATGGTTCTCTCCACTTCATCCCATAAATGCTCGATCGGGTTGATATCGGGCGACCGAGCTGGCCATTGAAGCAGGTGGAATTCCGCGTCATGTTCCTCGAACCAGTCCAAGACCATTCGATCACAGTGACAGGGAGCATTGTCATGCTAAAACTGTCCGTCACCAGCATGGAACACAGTCATCATGAACGGGTGCACCTGATGGGCAACAATGTTCAGGTAGTGTGTCGCATTCAGGGATGTGTCTACGGATATCAGAGGACCCAGTGTGTCCCAAGAGAAGACACCCTAGACCAGCACTCCTCCTCCACCCGCCTGTACGGTTTCTGCGCCAGAAGCGTAGTCTGCCGTCCGCATGATGAAGTAGGAACCGCGATTCGTCGGACCAGGCACCTTCTTCCACTCATCCAGTGTCCAGTGGCGATGCCTGTGTGCCTATAGCAGGCGCGCTTTCCTATTTTGCGGTGACAGCGACGGTACCCGTACTGACCGCCTATTGTTAAACCCAGCTCGGTGCAAGGTGCGCCGCACCGTGTGCTCCGAAATGGGTTGGGATGCTCCCTCAATGAACTGCGCTGCAATTGTTGGGCTGTTCTGTCCTGTTGCTGTGGATGATTCGTACCAGTCGCCGTTAGCCTCGTTCACCTACTGCCCTGTTTCGTCCGGAGGTTTGTTTGTTGGAGGTTGTTTTTTGGTATAACTGCCATTCACGGAATACCCCTGACACTGTTGCACGGGAAAACCCGAGGAGATTTGCGAAATGGTCAACTGCGCCCGTCGAGCTCCAACGATTATGCCTCGTTCAAAGTCGGTCAAATCCTTGGATTTACCCATATTCGGTCCACTTCTGCTGCTGACTGCAACTTGTGATCCAATGCATCCCTTTTGTACACCGCTTCGGCCCGCTCCATTGTTTGGGTGTCACTGGGAGGCCGATCCATTTTCCTCTTGCAGTGTGTCTCTAAGAGGTGTCTCTAATAAATTGGTCGTTCAGTGTATATAGTTCCACATGAACTTGAATGTAGATTGCAGTATCAGCATTTTCTGCAATGTTGACATATATTGTTTTTTGAGAAAGTGTTCAACTACTATAAACAAAAGTCTAGATATCATTGCATTGAGTTAATTCAGTTGTGACACAAAAATTACCATTGTAACAAAGTTAGTGTTCATACCTTATGTAATGTATGAGTACATTTTATAGTTTGTAGTTTTCTTTTATATTGCATTTTTGTTGCATTTGTATATTTTTAAGCTCACTTATGTTGTTAATGTTTCTTGGGTATTTAACAGTATTTCTATTAAGGGTATTGTGGGAATGTTAATGACTGAATGGAAATGTTCTAAAATTTCATGATAAACTTTTGGTGAGTACCATTCATTTCTCAAAATTGATTTTTTTTTGTGATGAAACTTTACTACTTGTTTTTTATTTCTAATTTTTTTAAATGATTTTCAGAGGGGGAGGGGGCAAGTGTCCAAAATATTTTCTTAATTTTAAAAAAATACATAAAATTAATCTATATATAAAATTTTATATGGCCAATTCTTTCATGTTTTTGTAAACTACATGTCAGAAAGAATATTCAGGGAAAAGATTGTCGGCCTATATTTTTCCATTTAAAAACTGCAGCCAATTTTCAAATTTTCACAATTTCCTTTGAAGTAACAAATGCATCAAACTTTCTGCAACTACTACCAACAGAATGTATATAGAGCAATAAAAATTGGCAAAAGTTCATGAAATTAAGTACAATAGCAGTACACAAAATCTCAGTTCTCAACTAGATAGTGGGTGTCATGGCCTGGATGACTTGACATGGAATGACCCTATTATATGTTTATTTCTATTTATCATGTTTTGTGTTTCCTTGATTGGCTCTTTATTATTTGTAAAATAACCTGATTGGTTGTTATTGGATATATATAGTCACACATTGTATCAATTTACACGCTCATGAAGAAGGCAGGATGTTCGAAACGTGATCCGTGACTCCAGATTAAAAATATCGTTTGTGGAATTGCTGTTTCTGTGCTTATTTTGTTTGTTACTGCCGTTTGTCCACAGTTTTTGGCATTATATCATTAGCAATACTCAATGATCAATAGCAATATTTCGGGAACATTAGGGTATCCCAATATACAGAGTGAGGCATTTATCTTGAGACAACTCGGAAATTAAGCATTGTACGAAAAAATGTCCAAAATCAAAAGTGAATTATTTCGCGGGGGAAATTCATTAGTTAAAAAATTACCCCCCTCCCTTGTGGGGGGAGGGGGTAACTTTGAAATCTTAAATAGGAACCCCTATTTTTAATGGTATATTCAGATTGTACACAATATTCTTGGTGTTTTTTCAATTGCTCCAACCGTTTAGGAGATAGAGGCCCTGAAAGTGTGGAACTTTTAAAAGTTTTGAACCCAATTTTATCGATGAAGACAAAGAGATAGAGAAAGGGTCTGCAGATATTCCTATTATATTTTTGATGGTCTTTAAGAATCCGAAGTCAGAATTTCAAAAATTCAAAATTTTTTAGTGCACAAATAAACTTTTGAGGGCACCAGTTCTATGGAGACAGAGTCTATGTGTGTGTGTATTGAAAAATATTGGATTTTGAAATTCTGACTTCGTATTCTTAAAGACCATTAAAAAGTAGAATAGGAATGTCTGTAAGACGCACTCTCTATCTCTTTGTCTTCATCGATAAAATTGGGTTCAAAACTTGAAAAGTTCCACACATTCAGGGCCTCTATCTCATAATCCTAAACGGTTGGATCAATTGAAAAAACACCAATAATAAAACATTTCTCGAATATTATGTACAATCTAAATATAACATTCAAAACAGACGTTCCTATTTAAGATTTCAAAGTTACCCCAGTCCCCCTCACAAGGCGGGGGGGGGGGTAATTTTTTAATTAATGAATTTCCCCCACGAAATAATTCACTTTTGATTTTGGACATTTTTTCATACAATGCTTAGTTTCCGAGATATTCAGTTGTCTCAACATAAATGCCTCACCCTGTATATCCTGTGATTGGTATTAAATTTCCGTTTGTTATTGGATTTTCCTTTCTTCAGGTGAAGGCATTTTAGATATTTAAGTTATGAATTCTTATTTTACATTTATATTTTGAGATTAGAATTCAATATATCCTTGAAAAAGCTATGTTTGGTTTCTTAGATACACTTAATCTATCTATATATATAAAGAAGGATGTTTGTGGGTCTGTGCGTCTGTGGGTCTGTGGGTGGGTCTGTGTGTACGTTTTTTATACAAATCTACAGTTTTATTCCGATCTTGATGAAATTTCGCATACATGACCTTCAAAGCATGAGGAAGGTCACTGTCTACTTTAGATTTCGAAAAAATAATAATTATTGATAAAAAATCGATATTCATGGTTATGGCAGAGCATATTAATGAGAAATATCGCATGACCAACAATGCAAGACAAAGTTTTTGCAACAATGGTATCAACACGCAATTCACAAACACTCTGCACGGACCAACAATATATATCTCATGACCAACAATGCAAATAAAAGTTTGTGCAACAATAGGTATCAACAATGGTTTCAACACGCAATTCACCAATAACAATGAGCTCAAAATGATGATGCAATGATAAAGCAATCCTTTCCAAGAATTATAACAATGAACATAAAATGATGATGCAATATGGATAAGTTTCAATTTGTAACAATGCATAGAATTCCTGTTATTCAGGTTTTTCTTAGAAAAGAGAGTTCTTAGTACTTAACAATTTCTTGAAAATCTTTAAAAATGATCAGTAGCTGGAGATAATGAAGAGTTAGCAGACTATTGAGAAAGAGTGGAAAGACGACAGAGAAAGCAAACCTTTAGCTCCGTGCTGTATTGAGCAAATGGGAAGCAAGTAAATAGAAGAATTGGCGACCCAAAGTGATGAAAGGCCAAATTTTGCTTCAACACAGCGAGAGAAGAGTGGAAATTGCAACAACATCAAGTGTAGATCTGAAGTAAGATTATCTGAGTAAGAAATTATTGGAGCAGTCCATCCATTTTGAGCCTTTAAAAAGATTTTTTTCGAATTTTCATTAAGAATTTTTACTGTATTAATTCTAAGCATTTTCATGTGTTTATTTTTAAGATATTGCAAAATTTATTTTAATTTTTGAGATTGTTCTGTTTACATCCCAAGTGTAATAATCCCGGGCAACGCCGGGTACTTCTTCTAGTTGCATATAAATAAGAAATGCAATACAGACTGTGGATGCTTACACAAAGTGAAGTCGGAAGAACTGGAACTGGCAAAAATGTACATTGTAGGTAGACCATTAGTCTTATTTCTTTTATGTTCAGCAAAAGAGTTTTTAATGTTATTTATTCAGCACATCATATAAGGTTTTTTAATCCAGTAAAATAGTAACTGGATATTTTCGATCGTATTCTTTGAAATTAAATTGTGTCAAAAAAAATCAAGACTCACTTTCTGAAGACATTTAAGAAAACATTTATATGTGAAAACATGTAAATGCATTGCTATTTAGCGACTGTTCTTGTAATGTGTTAAAATTTTCGAAAGTCAATATTCCTTTTTGGAAAAAATGAATAACGAGAGAAAATAAAAATGCTTTGATAGCTGGAATAAAACATTTAAATTAATCTCCAAACATTTGTTAAGGAGATGCAAATGTAGTCGTTACCTCAGCATCAATAGGTTTCCGGACCAAATCAACCAATCAAGTACCCAGCCAACAATAAGAACGCCAAGAGGAAACCTGAGGCGTGGAAATGGGGTGGGCGAGAGTGAAAGAAGGGGAGAAGAGGTTTTTTCCCGGAAATAGAAGCTAATAAAGTCCGGTCATATGATCGTGTTAAAACTGCTGCACGCTGAGTCTGCCGTCTTCGTTATATGAAAACAATTTGTATGGGGGATTTAGGGTCTTTGGATGAGATAATTGGCTGGCCGACAGACCTCTGTCGTCGAAGCCCAGATAACCTAACTAAATAGCTGGGAAGAGTAGAAAAAGAACGATGCGTCTCCTTGGTGCGTTTGTGCGCACGCGCTCGGGTGCTACCCTCCCATTCAGTACAACGAACGAGCCGTTGTCTTCGGTGGACCTGATGGGACAAAACGAGAGAATAAACGCACTGAGAAAATGGGAGTTTGGAGGGTGGGAGCACGTAAGACGAGGGAATGAAAAAATAATATGTAGAGAAAAGGCAAGAGAATTCGCTGTAGCGAGTGAAGCAGAGGGCAGGGGCTTTACGCCGGAGGCAATTGGGTCGACCCAGGCAACGAGTGCGGGAATAGATGGAGGAGAAAAGGGGAGGAGGGGGTGAGGGAGCTGAATGGAAGCCTCGATAGGGAGGATTAGAGAATATGAACGCCCTAAGAACACGGTGCCATGAGCCAGGGGTTCGCGAAGAGGATCTCTCCTTCGCTCGAAATAGAGTCAGGAGAAACAATGACCCCCTCCAAAAAGGGAAGAAGAAATATAATAAAGAGATTTAGTTCTTCTTCCACTATCCTCCACCTACCTCTCCGTACTAAGAAAAGTTTTGCTATTAATGAAAGTCTCAAGGAATTGGAAAAAATTGCACCCATAAAATCCATTCACCTTTCTTTCACCCACCTCCCCCAACTCTCTTCCCATTGCTACAGTACTCTGGCGTTATTGGACTTGTTTGTTTTTTAATGAGGAGTTTCAAATATTCTGATGTTGAATAATAAAGTTAACTTAAGATTATTAGATTTATATAAAACAAATGTTCGAATGTAATGTTTACTATTCACCAAATTTGAATTTCCAATAAAATTTTGGAATGTTTTTTCAATGCAAATTATCCGATATTTTCCTCGCGAGCTTTGTTAAAATTATTCTCATTGGTTAAAATTCGTATGTACTAATCGAACTGGTTTTATTCTTTTTTAAAATTGAGTCTTCTAAGTGTATTTATATATACAAAACTGTTTTTCAAAATTTCTTCCAGTTTGATTGCTATCATAACCAACTATTCCAAACGAGCAAGTACACTATATGATCCGGACAAGTATCCGGATAAAGTTACAATTTGCTGTGATAACAGCTGCCACTATCTAATAGGGATATCCATAGAGAAAATAACTTTGTGTTACTTCCTCCATGGGATATCCTTGAAATGCAGAGGACGTGCCCTCCCAAGTTTTTTTCATGAGGAGGCTAGTTCAATTCCTCAATATTCATATCAGGAAACCTACTCTGCACAAACGTACGCTTATGGAAGTGGCACGATCGTGTTGAAACAAGAATAAGCATTCACTAAACTATTGCTACAATATGGGCAGCAGGGGAATGTTTAGAACAGGGAAATAAACTTCAGTATTCATAGTTCCCTTCATTATCTTTAATCCCCACATCATTTGGCATTGTTTGCGTTAATGTTCGGTTTATATGCAACTGCTTGGCCATGTCATGAAAACCCGAAGTTCGGAGCTCTCGACGAATTCATAGCATTGTCTTTGCATCCAGAGAGATGGAATTTTTTACGAACATTTTCTGCTAAATCCTTGCGATTCTGTTTCACCGTCCTCTTCAGCATTCTGCGATACCATGTCTTTCAGTCGGCATGCTCTATCAGTCGTGATTCTACCAGCGCTAATACATTTCACTTCATGATCATATACGAGGGGATATCAGAAAGTCACTCCATTTATTTTTTAATGGACGAAATATAGTCGCTGTGTAAAAGTTAACGTAGCCAAAAAGATGGCTGAGTACACCCTATTCCAAAAGCGTTTTCACTTAGGTGAATGACGTTTGTTGCGAGGCAAAATTTGCGGCCCCTATAACGCCGTCCTGAAATGACCATAGCTGTTGAAAAGGACGTTAATACCAAACAAAACGGTCCCGGTGGTTCAGTGGTTGCGTGATCGCCTCTGATGCTCGAGGACGCGGGTTCGACCCCGGCCGAGGACGACGAGGATTTTTTCAGGGGGGAAATCCTGAGATCACGCACTTCCTTCAGAAGGGAAGTAAAGCCGTTGGTCCTGTGTAGTCCTTTGCCGGCTGCACGTTAAAGAACCCTTGCGAGGCAAAATTTGCGGCCCCTATAACGCCGTCTTGAAATGACCATAGCAGTTGAAATGGACGTTAATACTAAACAAACCAAACCAAACCTAATACCAAACAAATCGAATGACGTTTGGCTTCCTTGCAATACATTAAACCGTTGAGATTAATCAGTTCAGGAAAGAAGTCGAGTTCGAATCACGTTGGACAATGTCATTTATTGTTTCTTAGCAACAAGGATAGGTGGGCATAATGAGTGACGTTAAACTGTTTTAATTGAAATCTGATTTTCAGCCTTTATTAGGAAAGGTTTTCTTTATTATTAATAAATCAATGTATATTATTATTTTAGCAGAAATGAAGTATAATAACGTGAAAATTTCACGAGGAAGTAAGCGATAAGTTGGCAAAGCACGCTCAACAATATAATGGCGAATACACGAATTAATTCATTACATTTATTTCATGAAATAATCACTAGTAGAAAATTAACTTTAAGTTTGTTGCAGATTTAACAAAATAATAATCTTCTAAATATATAAACTATAGTCTAATATGGTATTTTCAAATTCAAATTCAGGCTGTGGAATTTTCGTTCCTATTTTCATCAATAATTTAAACATCTGAGGTTTGGCGTATGATAAACCATCATCGAACATTCTTGATATTATTCTTAAATATTTATTGCTTTGTTTTTAATATTTCAACTGCAAAGACTATCTTACTGAAATAAAAAGCAGCGATTAACCTTTTCAATTAAAACTACCGTAATTCGCCTACACCAATCATAAACCTGATCCCTATTTCCACTCTGGACGGCCAAGTCTATTTTAAACTTCTACGATGATCATTCAAACTACTACACTTTATAACCGATCAACTTCGCTTAGCTCAACTCCTGCCAAGCAAATGAAAACGCTTTTGGAATAGACTGTACATGCACAGACATTGCATAACAATAATTGTTCCAGCGCACGCGCACTAGGTGCCATCAGTTGTTTTACAAATGGCCGCTGCTATCACATTGTCTACAGTGGAAGAACATCGAGCTGTTTAATAGTTATAAGGTTTCTTTTCGCAAAAAGTAAGAAACCCGCTGAGATTCATCGGAACATGGTAGAAGTTTATGATGCCGACTGTCTGGACTATTCCAATGTGAACAAATAGTATAAAATGTTTCGGCAAGGAAAAGTTCGCCTTGCCGATAAAAGGCGTTCTGGGCGACTTGCGTCAGCGGCAACACCAGCCATTGTCGAGGACATTAAGAACACAATCAGAGGATATGGTGCATGAGTAGCTTGGATATCGCAAAATCTGTTCGCGTTGGATTCCAAAATGCTTGACACCAGAACAGACCAGCAAAAGAAGGGGACGAGACACAAGCAAACTTTTGGGAGCAGCAGTCCTATGGACACAGTCTATGCGTGTGTATTGAAAAATATTGGATTTTTGAAATTCTGACTTCGGATTCTTAAAGACATTAAATAGTAGAATAGGAATTTCGGTAAGACCCACTCTCTATCTTTTTGTCTTCATCGATAAAATTGGGTTCAAAACTTTAAAAGTTCCACATTTTCAGGGCCTCTATCTCCTAAATTGTTGGATCAATTGAAAAAACACCAAGAATAAAACAATTCTCGAATATTGTGTACAATCTGAATATACCATTTAAGATTTCAAATTTACTCCCTCCCCTCACAAGGGGGGGGGGGGTAATTTTTTAACTAATGAATTTCCCCCTCGAAATAATTCATTTTTGATTTTGGACATTTTTTCGTACAATGCTTAGTTTCCGATATTCAGTTGTCTCAAGATAAATGCCTCATCCTGTATACAGGGTTACAGGGAAAGTCGATCTAGATATTTAAGGACGTTATTAAGTAGCGGAAGAATGGAGCTACTTATTGTTTTCACAATGTCCGTCTGTCTGTCCGTCGGTCTGTCCGTCCGTCCCCTTCATAATTTCCGCATTTTTTGAGGTAGAAGGTTGAAACTCGGAATGTAGCTTACTACGGGCATGTGCACCTTCACTAGTTCGTTTGGTTATGATTGGCCCACTGGGGTCGGAGTTTCGGGGGTGGAAATTAGAGGGGACCAAAAGGTCTACGCGTATTTGTGCACATAAAAGAGTGAAATTCGGTATGCAGATTCCTCTAAGCAAGATCAACATTACTGTTAAGTTTGGACCAAATTGTTCCAATAGGGTCGGAGTTGTGGGGGTGGCAGTCACTTGGTCTTTAGAATTATAGCAACATATGGCATGTAATATATTTTTCGATCGGAAATGATGAGAAACGAAAGAAGATAGAGCTCTTTTACACTTTCTAAATACTACGTTCGAGAAAATCAATTTTTCGATTTAAAAAATTGGGGAGGGGGGATAAAAAGTGAGATAAAAGGGTAAAAATAGATGATCTCAGGGCTTCCGCTACTTTCCTATACCTTCCTCGGGAGGCTTAATTTCTTGTTACTTAGCTCGTTGACGATAGATTTGAACCTATAACCTACTATCCAAAAGTTAACCGTTTTTCTAGATATGTGACTTTTAAATAAACATTTACTCTTTGCGGTCTGGGACCACTTTCTCTGATCGACCTAGGTGGCTCAGTGGTTGCGTGATCGCCTCTGATGCCCGAGGACGCGGGTTCGATCCCGGCCGAGGTCGACGAGAATGTTTTCAGGGGGAAAATCCTGAGATCACGCACTTCCTTCGGAAGGGAAGTAAAGCCGTTGGTCCCGTGTAGACGTTTGCCAGCTGCACGTTAAAGAACCCTTGCGAGGCAAAATTTGCGGCCCCTATAACGCCGTCCTGAAATGGCCATAGCAGTTGAAAAGGACGTTAATACCAAATAAACCAAACCAACCAACCCACCCACTTTCTCTGTCATTTTGGGTTTGATTTGCCTACTTAACTGAGAGTATTATACCTTTTTGGATAGTTAAAAAGACGTAGAAGTTAATAAAATAATTTGCAGGATAACTTCCATAGAATTTTTTTTAATTAACGTGCTTCAAAGTTGGGAACACTTAGTGAAAACATCAACATGCAAGTTGTTTCAAGTTTTATTATTTATTTTTATAAAGTGGCATATCCCCTACGTAAAATCAGCAAAAAATTGGACCCTAGAGTCTGGAAATAAAAAAAAAGTTGAAATTAGAGCAAGAAATGATATTTTTTTCTTTTAATTTAAAAGTCACATATCTAGATAACAGTTAATTCTGGATAGTAGGTTATAGGTTCAAATCATCGGCAACAACCTAAATAATAACGTCCTTAAATATCTAGGTCGACTTTCCCTGTAACCCTGTATATGCATCTCAAATATATTGTACAGATGCGGTTCGAGAAATCTTCCTCTTCTTCTTCATCTTCAGCTTTTCCCACTTCTACGTGGGGCCGCTGGTTTTGATGAGCTTTCTCCATTTCTCTTTGTCCTCTGTTCACTCCCTTCTGAGTCCCTTTGATTTCAGATCTTCGTCCACAATATCTTGCCACCTTCTCTAGGGTCGTCCTCTTTTTCTCCTTCCCTCCACTTTCATGTTCATATCTCTTTTGCCAGTGTAGTCCTCGTCTCTTCTCATTACATGGCCAAACCATCTCAGTCTATTATCTTGGATTTTGTTTTCAATATCTGTAGCCTTCACTGTCCCTCGGATGCGCTCATTTCTAATCCTGTCTAATCGTGTCACTCCGCACATCCATCTCAACATTCTCATTTCTGCCACCTTCATCCTTTGTATATTGGACTTTTTTTAGAGAGAATGTTTCCATTCCATAGAGCATTGCAGGTCTCACGACCATCCTGTAAACTTTGCCCTTTAGACGCACAGGGATCTTCTTATCGCAGAGGACTCCAGAGACTTCTTTCCAATTTTTCCAACCTGTCTGCATTCTGCTAATCACTTCCCTACTTATCTCACTCCATTCATCAACTATCGAACCAAGGTATCTGAAGTGGTCAGGTTTCCTGATTGCTGTCTCCATCAGTTTCAGCTCCTCGTTTTTCTGGGCCTCTATGTTGCAAGCCATATATTCTGTCTTGCTTCTGCTGATTTTTAGTCCCCTGTCTTCCAGAGCTCTCCTCCAATTCTCTAGTTTTTCTTCGGCCTTTGCTCTAGATCTTGCACATAAACTATATCATCCGCATAGAGCATGTTCCAAGGTGCTTCTTCCCTGACTTTCTCTGATATGACATCTATCACTATGTTGAACAGGGAAGGACTCAGTGCTGAGCTCTGGTGGAGACCCACTCTCACTTCAAAGCTACTCGTTTCTCCCAGCAGGAGACCCACTCGCAGTTTCGTCTTGGCTTTCCTATACATTTCTTGAATTAACTTGACTTATTTCTCTGGTGCGCTTCTAACTCTGAGGCTCCTCCAAACTTCTTGCCTTGGCACTCTGTCATATGCCTTTTTCATGTCATTGAAGACCAGGTGGAGTTCTTGTCGTTTCTCTCTGAACTTCTCCATCATCTGTCTCAAGCTAAAGATTGCATCAATGGTTGACTTTCCTGGCATGAAACCAAACTGTTGATTCCCAATATTAACTTCAGCTCTCCAAGATCTTCAGGGTGTGTGACATTAGCTTAATTCCTCTGTAGTTGTCACACATTTGGATGATGTGTAGATTGGGACAAGAATACTTTCTCTCCATTCGTCTAGTATCTCCTCTTCTCTGTAGATCTTCACCAAGAGATCCCATAACAGGTCCAGCCCTTCCTCTCCAAGGGCCTTCAGGCTTCAGCCGGGAGTCCATCCGGTCATGGATACCACTCATCATAACGGCTTGGCAGGGTGTTTTACAGCCGGTTGCCCTTCCTGACGCTAACCCTCCTCCTTTATCCAGGCTTGGGACTGGCCAGTCCGCCATACGGTGTCCTGGGCGGAGTTAGATGCGGTTCGTGAAATAATTCGAAAAATCCATATCACTGTCAACGGTTTGACGCGCCCTTTGAGACGAATGTAGGAAAGGTAGCCTAGGCAGAGTGAGCCAATTTTTTATTTGTTCGTGTTGTTGAAGAAAATCGATTTTAATGTACATAACGAAATTCTTACTGAAATGGTGATAGTATTGACTCCCATGGAATGGATGTAGAAATTGACGATTTTTTTCGACTGGCTTTAGTTTACGGTGTTAAGTTTACGCAGAACACTTGTGTACTTTCTGATTATGTTATTACTTTTCAGAGGCGCTTACAGTTCTTGCGATAAGCTGGTAATAGATAGATCGATTATACAGGGTATCCGATCTCCATAGTAATCAGGGAAAGACTTTTCGGGCACCTAAATTATAATTTCGTGAATGAACGTTTGAACTCTATTAAATAAACTCTAGTAAACTAAAAATGGAAATTGCTTCATAAATATCGCTTCTTTCTCAGTAATTTAACCTTAATTTTTTCGTTTCATAATATTTATTAACACTGAAAATTCATAATGAACCCATTATTATAGACTTTTTCATGAATTTAATATCCCTCTGTCAGGATAATTGTACAATACAAAAATAATCTAGTAATGTATACCATATTTTCGAACAGAGGGAATACTAATTTTTACAAGTTTAATATGAACACTCTGCTAATAACATCCAAATAACTTAAATGAGTCGTGACAGTGATTCCATTGGGTATCGGAAGCATTTAGTTAACTTGACAAGAGAATTCGATGGTGATAAAGGAATGTTAGAAATATCCTTTTCCAGATTTTCCCATAAATAATTTATAACGTTGAAATATTTTATGAATTTGTGGGCCTTTTGGCATGCTACATTGTCTTGTAGATAATGTAAATGAAAGGGTCACGTGAATGGCTAATGAAATACTAGGTAACCACAAAGGTTCTTGCCGTTTTTAATTCAGGAAAACAAAATGATGTACACAAAAAGTAGCGTATCACTAGTCCCCAAAGTAATCCCCTTTGGCATCTAGCAAAGTTGATCAATCCCCTGGCTGTAAAACTTGCCGGGCTTGGGCTCAAAGAAGTCTGTGAGTGCCTTTCGCAGATCTGTATCATTGGTGTAGGATTTTCCATGAAGATGGTTGTCCAGAGAATGGAATATGTGATAATTCGTTGAAGGTGATCTGGTGAGTAGGGTAGATGACAAAGTTTCCCAGCCAAGCCGCTCTATGGTTTCCCTGGCCACCCTCGCCACATGTGGCCAGGCATTGTCATGATGGAAGAGTACCCCTTTGCGATTCACTAATGCTGACTCCTTCTGCTGCAATGCCTGTTGCATATGTTCCAACTGCTGGGAGTACAGGTCCCCAGTGATAGTTTGGTCAGTTGATAGCAGCTCGTAGTGAACCATTTGGCGTCTAGTCCACTAGACACACTAGACTACGGGGTTCATCAGAAATGGCAAATTCTCCCGACCTGAATTTGTGGAACCAATGCTTTGCGGTGCTTTCATTCACAGCATCATCCCCAAACGCAAGACACATTCGGCGACTTGATGCTGCTGATGACAAGCCCACCTTGAAGTCATAAAGCAAACAACACCTAACCATCTCCTTCGATACCTCCATTTGTCTTCACTTCTGCACGAGATGTGATTGATGTGAATGCCCAACAGCCCTGTATTTATACAGTCTAACCTTCCTGTCCCCCCTAACAGATTTTGGACCACACTGTACACTCATTTGCATATCTTCTATCACTTGCTTTTATGGCAACATAAAAACGGCAAGGACTTTTGTGTTTAACTAGCACATACTAATGAAACGACACCCTAAGCTGTGAAAATACAGCAAAATAATCAACCGGGTTATTTGAGTGACTTCTAACAAAGTATGAAGGTGCTCAAAGGAATAGATTAAGCATTTCCCTAACGGCCATCCTTCTACGACATTCATATACAACGGTGTTCTACTGTTATAATTTTTATTAATTTTAAAAGTTATATCTTTTATTTATTTAATGGAATTTTATGTTTAACACTATATTTGAAAGGTAAATTAAATTTAGCAAATTGGTTTTCCTGTTGAGATGTAGAAACTTAAGAATTTTTTAGATAACAATCAATCAAGTTTTATGGTCTTTTGAGATTATTTCAAACTGAAACTTTTATGGAATCTATATAGTGCAATCGGTTTACTTATAAGGCGGTATAAGGTGTTCTATATAGGCGTTTTAAGATTTAGAACTTAATGAAATTAATTTGTAGTGGAAAAAAAACTGACAGAATTAGCACTCGAAGAAAAAGATGGCGACGAGATAGAGAGACGGCAAAGGAGGAAGAGGGTGGAGAAAGAGTAGAATTCCCGGAGGCAACATTAGAAATTCATATTCACATCAGAACATTTTTAATTGATGCTCGGAGCAGAATTTTAATCTCGTTCCCATAGCGACGGAGAGAAGCGATAGTTGTTAAGTAACCTTGAAATTATCGACAATTGCTCCAATTAAACGTTTCATCATCATTGTGATTTCCATCTTCAGGACGAGTGAAGAAGACGGAGGCCAAACTACTTCGAAGGAGGGGGGGGGGAGCCGAAAGAGGGAGCCGTTTTCCGAAAGCTATCGAAATGTGAAATTCCGATTCGTGTTGATAAAGAGAGAAAACTTCATCAGAAAAGGATTCGCCAGTTGATTTTTAAAACATAAATTTGTCTTGGATTCCTCTTCCTTTTTTTTTCTTTTCTTTTTAATTAATGTTATTTTTATAGCAGCAGTTTGATAACACTGAAATTTAACAAATTAGATAAGAAGCTTTAACCTTATCTCAAAATGTTTTAGAATTCCAAATAATATTCCCGTATTCAAATCTTTGTGTAAGAAACTGATTTTTCTCTGATATATAGGCTATTAATATATATAGGCTTTTATTAGAAATGTTTTGTACTTTTGAGCTTCATTATCAGACAACAAATTAATTCAATTTTTTAATGAAATTAAGATTACAAAATAATTTTATAGAATTTTAAGTTTAATTCGATATCATGCCGGTATTGAATAATAGAAACCAAATTATAGATATTACACTAACACAAAATATAATGCAGGTTTCCCACAAATAAATGGACACTTCTAAAGTATCGTGAAAACAAAATATCATATAATCAAATTTTTACATGATTTTTAAAAAATCTATGTCTCTTCAGATGTTTTTTGTGTAAACACCTGGTTACTCTGGATATACACTGTATAAATACGATAATGCAAGTAATCTGCCAAATTTTTTCCCTTTGCATAAGTAAACAGTGTATTAAAATTTCTTGCTCTAATCATAATCATATATATAATCTGTCATTTCGGTGGACGTATAAGATTTCATGTTTTAAAATGTCGCTGTAACTAAGTTTCTTCTTTATCGAAATAGCAACCATTTTGTTTAAGTTGGCCAAACAAGCCCTCGTGTAAAGTTGACATCAGAATCGTAAACTTTCTTACCTAATTTGTTGCTGTCTATATTGCCTGTCTAAATATTTAAACGGTTTGTTTAATATAAAGATAAAGTGCCCATGGCTTTTACAGTAGCTTTGTATAATCTGTTTATACTTAGTAATCCTATCTATATAATCAGTTTAATTGGATATATAAATAAAATAGAGCTTAAATGAAAAAAAAAAACAGGCAACTTTCACAAAAGTTGCATTGTAACCAAAATAGTTTAGGTATTTATCCGAATATTAATTGTGAAGTGACTTATACGAAAATAATTAATTTAAACAGGTGTTAAATCCGAATCCAGGTCGTGGAATTTTTCATTCCGCCTTTTCCGTGGCAAGATAATGTGAAAATCGGGAATAGATTATTTAACAAGATGCATGCAAAATGTTTTTTCTTCCGCTCTGCAGTGATGAAGACTGATTATATAAGGAAATCTATAAAAAATTAGTTGTAAAAATATTAAAATTATTGATAATTTTATGTTCGATTTACTATGTTTCGATACTAAACAACACTGGCAGCAAATGATTTTCGTATCGAAATTTCTCTTCGATACTTGCATTCATATCTGTGAAGTGACTTGCACACATACAAGTACGAGGGACGTTCAAATTTGATCTGGACTTTATTTTTTATAAAATCAGAAAACCACAAAAAAAACATACACACACACACACACACACACACACACACACACACACACGTTATTTCTCAGAGAACTCTCCTTGCTTCTCTGCATTTTTTTTCTAGCATTCTGGGAGCATCTAGATACCGGTTCTGTAGAAATCTTCAGGCTGATGTCGAAACCACGTCAGGATAGGCTTTTTCACTTTCTCATTGAAGCCGAACCTCTGCCCTCCCAAGAACTCTTTCAATGGTCCAAAAAGGTGATAGTCGCAAGGGGAAAGATCCGGACTGTATGGAGGATGTGGTAAAATGTCCCATTTGAGTTCCGTCATTATGTTCATAGTCAGTTTGGCTGGGTGTGGTCTGGCATTGTCTTGCAGAAAACAAACACCACTGGTAAGGAGTCTTGGTTGCTTTTTCCTTAAAGTCGGCTTCATGGACGTCCTCAAAATGTCACAGTAGTGGGGTGTATTTATGGTTCGACGTTCTTCCAGAAAATCGAAATGAATGATACCCTTAATGTCCCAGAATACAGTCGCCATCACTTTCGTTGCCGATGGTGTCATCTTGATTTTCTTGGGTCGTGGTGAGTCAGGGTGTCGCTATTCCATGCTCGCACGCTTGTTTCGGAAGTATGGTGATGAATCTATGTCTCGTCGGTGGTCACAACACACCTTAAGAAGCTGTCACCTTCCCTGTCATATCGCTGCAGCAGCGTGGAACAGATTTCCACCCGGGAGGTTTTGTGATCCTCGGAGAGTTGCTTAGGGACCCATCTGGCAAAGACCTTGTTGAATTTCAGCTTATCGTTGATGATGGTCTCCACACAGCCACTGCTGATGTTCAGTATTGAAGCCACTTCTTGGACATGAATCCGCCTGTAGTCCCTTATCAGCTCATTTGTTCGTGCGATGATGTCATCATTGAAAGCAGTTGCTGGCCTTGCCTTATGAGGTTCATTGCCGGTGGATTCTCCCCCTTCTTCAAACTTTTGGCACCAAGCAAAGACGGATGATCGAGACAAACATGACTCGGTGAACTGTCTCTGAAGTCTCTGATGAATTTTAGATGCTTTCAGACCTTCGTTGTGGAGAAACTTCATGATTATTCCTTGTTCCACTTTGGTCGACACATCGCTGTCCGCCATTTTGTTTAAACACACAATCGATAGTTGCCATCCCAACAATATAATATTATGAGCTCATTTTGGTATTATAGCAGCAATTTGGTGTTATAACAATAAAATTAGCCATGGATATCGAGAGATAACCTGTATTTTAAAACACTTTAGAGAAGACTATGGGTCAATCCATATGAAATCAACCAATAAAAAAATAATTTGTTGCTGACATATTTTATTTTATTTTTACACACGCATTTTCTGTTTATGTATGTATCTGGGAGTATAAAATGTTTTAAAATTTTTTTACCACTACCGCTATGGATTCTAGGAGCCATTTTGCTTAAAGGGACCAGCCGTTTTTGGCGTTTTTAGAGGTTAGCGATAAGTTAAATAACTTTTTTATTTATTAAGATATTAACTTGAAATAAAAACCATCTTATTCTAAGGAAACCATCTACAAATCAAGTTATGGCCAAAAATGTGTTAAATTTTAAGGAAATAACCTAAAACTTAACTAGAAAAATGTGTTTTGATTAGAATAAATTGAAGAATTTAGGACCTTGTTTCCAAAGAACGGATTAAAACGCAAATTTAATATTTTTTTCCCTTAAAGATATAATAGAGGGCAAGAATTAAATAAAATTTTCAAAACCTTTAAATGCCTCCTTTAGGTTTTACGGGCCTTCAAATATCGCAACTTGTCCAAAATTGACGATTTTCAAACAGGTATATCTCAAAAAGGACTGAATTCAAAAATCTGAAATTTACTCAAAAATACCATTCTAATAACTGGTAATCAACACATAAAATTTCATCATTGTGTTTTAATCAGAAGTATTTTTTTTGTTAAAGAAAAAAGCAAAAATACACATGCAAAGCACATTGGTGCAGATGCCTGAAGTTTAAAACACTGAAAAAGAAGTGGGTTATATTAGTGAAAAATAAATATCCTGTTAGTACAATGTAGGCAGCATATGGATATTAATATTATGCTTTAGCTAAGTTTACAAATACTTTTTTAATTTAGATTTTTAAGAATATATAATTAATGCAAACAGTAATAAGTACTGGTACTCTGAAAATAATGTTGAAAGGTCTGGTATACTGCATTCTAATAATAATAAAAGAAAACTAGGCCCATATATACAAAATGTGTTAACTGTAAATGAAGAGTGCCCATGAATATGTTTAAATAATAATACACACACTTTGCTGAAAATTTCACCTTTGTCGTTCAAGATGAAATCCAGAGATACCATTGGAGTAACCCACAAGTTACCTTGCACCCTTTAGTATATTATTACCTAAATGATGGTGAAATTTGCCACAGAAGCCTTTGTGTTATAAGTGATTGTTTGGATTATAGTACCGTGGCTCTGCACTGCTTTAAAAAACATTTGACTGAAGATATAAAAAAAATGCTCCTTCAGTAAAAGAGCTCTTTCAGTAAAAAAAATGCTCTTTCAGTAAAAAAAAATTGTTTATTTTAGTGATGGAGCTGGCAGCCAGTATAAAAACAAAACAACCTTTTTGAGCATTTGCAACCACTCTAAAGACTTTGGTCTTGAAGCAGAGTGGCATGTTTTTTATCATTTCCCATGGGAAGAATGCCTGTTATGGTATTGAAGGGACCACAAAAAGGACTGTATCTAGGTGAAAAAATTTTTAAGCTTTGTTCTGAAGAAATAACAGGGATTTCCTACATTTAAATACCTTTAGAAGAAACTGAAACAAATGAAGCAAAGCTGCGCCAAAGATATAAAACTTGTAAAATAGTACCAGAAACAAGGACATATCACATGTTTGTACCACAAAATCCTTGTGTAATACAGTGTTATAGTTCACTCAAAAAGTGAAACCTACAATAAACGTAATGTTTCTGTTTACCATATTTTAAAACTGGGTATTTCAAAATAAATGACATTTTGGTATGTGTTTATGATTAGAACTGTGGATTGGTGAAGTTAAAAATGTGTGTATGGAAAACGGTGATTTGATGATTCAATTTTATCATCCATATGGGCCTCAAACATTATGTAACCCACTTTTTTTTTCAGTGTTTTAACACTTCAGGCGTCTGCGTCTATGTGCGTTGTACTGTGTATTTTCGCTTTTTTCGTTAATACAAAAACATACTTCTGATTAAAACACAATGATGAAATTTTATGCGTTGATTATCAGTTATTAGAAGGGTATTTTGGGAAAATTTCAGATTTTTTGATTCACTCTTTTTTGAGATATATCTGTTTGAAAATCGGCAATTTTGGACAAGTTGCGATATTTGAAGGCCCGTAAAACCTAAAGGAGGCATTTAAAAGTTTTAAAAATTTTTTTAAGTCTTGCCCTCTATTATATCTTTAAGGGGGAAAATATTAAAGTTGTGTTTTAATCCCTTCTTTGGAAACAATTCCCTAAATTCTTCAATTCATTCTAATCAAAACACATTTTTCTAGTTAAGTTTTAGGTTATTTCCTTAAACTTAAACACATTTTTGGCCATAACATGATTTGTAGATGATTTCGTTTAGAATAAGATGGTTTTTATTTCAAGTTGCTATCTTAATAAACAAAAAAGTTATTTAACTTATCGCTAACCTCTAAAGAAGCCAAAAATGGCTGGTCCCTATAAACAAAATGGCTTGTAGAGTCCACAGTGGTAGTGGCAAATTTTTTAAAAAAATTCCTTTTATACTCCCAGATTCATACATAAACAGAAAATGGATATGTAAAAATAAAATAAAATATGTCAGCAACACCCATTGGTTGATTTCATATGGATTGACCCCTATATAAATATGAAAATTGATTTTAAATTCTTAAGTAATGAAACTAACTTAAAAATAATTTAAACGAATAAAATTAAAGAACCGAAAGTTTAAATAGAGAGTGTAGTAATTCTTTTTATACAGGGTGAGGCATTTATGTTGAGACAACTGAATATCTCGGAAACTAAGCATTGTATGAAAAAATGTCCAAAATCAAAAGTGAATTATTTCGTGGGGGAAATTCATTAATTAAAAAATTACCCCCCCCCCCGCCTTGTGAGGGGGACTGGGGTAACTTTGAAATCTTAAATAGGAACGTCTGTTTTGAATGTTATATTTAGATTGTACATAATATTCGAGAAATGTTTTATTATTGGTGTTTTTTTTCAACTGATCCAACCGTTTAGGAGATAGAGGCCCTGAAAGTGTGGAACTTCTAAAGTTTTGAACCCAATTTTATCAATGAAGACAAAGAGATAGAGAGCGGGTCTGCAGACATTCCCATTCTATTTTTTGATGGTCTTTAATAATCCAAGTCAGAATTTCAAAAATCCAATATTTTTCAATACACGCGCATAGACTCTGTCTCCATAGGACTGCTGTCCCCAAAAGTTTACTTGTGCACTAAAAAATTTTGAATTTTTCAAATTCTGACTTCGGATTCTTAAAGACCATCAAAAAACAGAATAGGAATGTCTGCAGACCCTGTATACAATTTGAATATACCATTAAAGACAGGGGTTCCTATTTAAGACTTCAAAGTTACCCCTCCTTGCAGCCCCCCTCACCAGGGGGGGGGGGTAATTTTTTAACTAATGAATCTCCCCAAGAAATAATTCACTTTTGATTTTGGACATTTTTTCGTATAATGCTTAGTTTCCGAGATATTCAGTTGTCTTAAGATAAATGCCTACCCTGTGTCAAATCCAGAAGAAGGAGGGAGCAAAGATAAAAAAGTTAAAGAAGATTTGACAAGGAAGAAAGGAAGAAGGAAGGAAGCCGTCCCCCTGAAGAAGAATAGAACAGGCGGAAAAACCAAGCAACACCAGAGAAAAGACAATTGGTGGAGGAGAGAGGCTGATTCGAAAGCTGATTGGCGAATGCACAGCGCAGAATCGGCCCAGAATCCAACCAAGGGAAATAAAAGCGGAGGAACTGAAAGGAAGAGACAGAGTGCCGATAGCGAGCGACTAATACATGATTATAGGACGGAAGACAGATTCTCGTGAGTCGATTATTGTAATTTGTTGATCACTGGGACGTTTTTCTTCTAAGTTAAGGAAAAAAGATAGAACTTGCCTAAACAAAAGCGTTCTACTTGGTGGTGGTTCGAGGTTCGGTTCT